>JAQZBX010000410.1:48243-112815 GCA_029593785.1 Cabassous unicinctus | reverse complement strand
AGAGAAGATAATACAAAAATAATGTCTAATGTTTTCCCTGTCCTAAATTATCAACTGTATGTTTGATATCCTGGTGGATCACTGCTCTAAGAGGAGCCAGGAATTGAACTAAGGACCTTGTATATTCAAGGCAGAATCTCCTCCACTGAGCTAACCTTTCTCCCTTGGTCTGTAAGTTCTTTAGAAAGCTATCCAGTCACGTTTCCTCAGGCAGGTTTGACTCTTTGCAGTTGAGTCAATTCCTGTTGTTTAGGAGTCTGTCTGTCTCTGCCCTCTTTCTATTCTTATTGTTTTCTCTCCCGGGGAGGCAGGATTCAATAGCCTGTGTGAGAGGATAACCCCCTCACCTCCCCTGGTCAGGTTGAGTTCCTCCTGAAATTCAAATGGGACCCTGGTGACTGAATTCACCACAGAAAAATGACTCTCAACCCTCTTCCAGAGCACCCTCTCCTCCCAGGGGACCCTAAACAGGGTCTTGGAAGCTTATTAAGTGTTTCCTACTGCCCGCCTCCCTTAGGGGAGTTGAAATTTTGATAGTTTTCAGCATGGGACTAGTCAATTGCTTCACTCCACCTCTCCCAGGCCAAGTTTCTATATCCCGGGGCAATTAGGTAAATTAGGTTTCCTCAGCAGATTCTCCTCTCCCCTCTTCCTTGTGCCACCTCAAGCTGGCCAGTATGCAACTCAAAGCTCAAATGGGGAAAGGCTGCAAGATGATGTCGGTATATAAGGGTGCTCACCAACTCTCTCGCATGGGACAGCTGAGTAGCTGAGTGGGGGTAAGATCCTGCCTGAGTGGGCTGTTTTGGGAACCCACAGAGCGGGAGGCTTCGGGGCATTGATCTGGAGGGAGCTGGACAGAGGGATAGATTGCTCAAGGTAAAACTGAGTTTCTTGCTCCATGGCTGGAAAATGGGGATGGCTAAGCCCCACCCTCAGGGCAGGAAGCCATTGCCAGCCCCGACTCCTGCCAGCCACCCAGTGGGAGGGAGCATTCTCTGAGAGTGGGAGGGTTCTGGTGAGGGGTGGAGAGGGGTTTCCTTTCTGTGGTTTTGGTTGCCTGGTACAGTATTCTATACATGTCTGTTAGGCTAGTAGGTTTATTGTTTCATTCAAGTCCTGTACTTCCTTATTGATCTTCTGATTAGATGTTCTATCTGTTATTGAGAGTAATGTGTTAAAGTCTGTTACTATTATTGTAGGACTGTCAATCCCTTTTGATCTGTCAGTATCTGCTTCAAATATTTTGAGGCTCTGCTGTTGGGTGCACATATATTTCTAATTGTTACATCTTCTTATTGAATTGTCTCCTTTATCAGTGTATCATGACCATCTTTGTCCTTCATAACCATTTATGACTTAAAGTCTATTGTATCTGTTATTAGTATAGCCACCATACCTCTCTCTTGGTTATTACTTGCATGTTATAAAATGTTTCCATCCATTCTCTCTAAGCCTACTTATATCTTTGAATTTGAGGTGAGTCCCTTGCAGACAATATACAGTTGGGTCATGCTTTTTTATCCATTTTGCTAAACTCTGCCTTTTGCATGGAAAGTTTAACATATTTCCATTTTAATTCACCACTGATAATAAATGACTCTTCTGCCATTTTTCTATTTAACCTTTGCAGGTCTTAAATACCTGTTTTGTCTCTCACATCCTTTAATATGTACTTTTATATTTTTTTGAATTTTTTGTGTTGTACCAAATTGAGTTTCTTCTTATTTCTATCTGGATATATTTTTCATCAACTTTCCTGTTTAACATGGGGTTAAAAGATAACATCCTAATTATATAAGAATCATGTTTGGTTTGATAGTAACTTAACTTCAATAGCATGCACATAACTTTTCCTTTACCCCTCTACCCTCCCTAGCATTTTTTGTACTTATTATCACTTATAACTTTGTACATTGTATGTCTAAAAACATAGGTTTATCATTACTTTTTATGCATCTGCATTTTAGCAACTTTAGGATTTAAGAAGAGGGTTTACATGCCAAATAGTACAGTACAAAAATATTGGCATTTATAATTACCCAAATGATTATCTTTACCACTGGTCTTTATTTCTTTATATGGTTTTGAACCACTGTCTAGTGTTCTTTCCTTTCAGTCTGAATAACTCCCTTTAGCATTGCTTGTAGGGAAGGTCTAGTGGTGATGGTCTCCCTTTGTTTTTGTTTATCTGAGAATGTTTTAATCTCTCATTTTTAAAAAAGAAGCTATTTTCATATATAAAATTTTTGGCTGGAATTTGTTTACTTTCAGCACTTTAAGTATTTCAACCCACTGTCTTCTTTCCTCCATGGTTTCTGATTGTAAATTGGCACAAAATCTAATTGGGATTCCTTGTAATTAACAATTTGCTTTGCTTTTGCAGCTTTCAGAATTCTCTCCTTGTACTTTGCATTGGATAATGTAACCAACATATGATGGGGCATATTTTTCTTCATATTTATTCTGTTTGATGTTCTATAAGCTTCTTGGATGTGCACATTCACATCTTTTGCTAAATTTGGGAAGTTTTAAGTTATCTTTTCTTTGACTATTCCTCCTGCCTCTTTCCCTTTATACTTTTGAGACTCCATAATGTGTACATCAGTGTGCTTGATGATGCTCTAGTGGTGTCTTAGGCTATTTTCACATTTAATATTTCTTTTTAGTTTCTGCTCCTCAGCCTTACTCATTTCAAATGCCTTTTATTCTAGTTCACCGATTCTTTGTTCTGCCAGCTCCAATCTGTGCTCTTGAAGTCTTCTGGGACTCCATTTTGTCCTGGTCTTTTTCTTTTCAGTTGTTTTGGATATTCCCTTTTATAGGAGTTTTTTTTTCACCTCTGTTTGCCATGAAACAGATTTTTCTTTCCTGGGTGATTGAAGCTGACTGGAATTTGTCCACACTGTCCACCTCTATAGGTTTTCACACTCCTTTTGTAATCTCAAGCCACTTTTGCCTGGAAGGGTAATTCTGGGAGAAGGATCACCCTGGAAAGCCCTTTCCCTAGTCAGCTTTTTCCAGCTGAAACAGGGCCAGGGACACATGAACAGGGTACAGACTGGCTACAAAATACCCTGGGGAGGGGATTTGCAAGAATCCCAAGAGCTTGTCTGATTGCTCCCAAAAGCTCAGATTTCCTGGCCTTTTAGCTAACTTACTCCCATAGCCCTAAGGATGCACCGGATCTTTAAATCTCCACCCTCTCTCCCCATCTGGGAAGGGTTGAAACAATGGCTGTTGCCACACTTAATTGGAAACCAAAAATTCTAGTTTTTAGTTTTTAGTTATCTCCTTCAAATTTGTAGATTAATTTGTAGATCAATTTTAGTAAGTTAATGAATATGAAAACGATTTGTGAAATGCTTTTCTTATCATATCTTAAATTTTTAAAGAAGCCTCTTTCTATTTAACATTAATTCATTTGACATTCTTTATTACTAAAATTATTGCATTTGCCATCTTCTAGCTTAATAACTTAAGTAAATTAAAAGCTATTCTCCAGAAGAACTATATCATCTCTGTCCACCATACATACCACAAAATGACATTAGTGATTGCATACACTTAAAATTTTTTGCCTACCTGCTTTTATTATTTTAGGGTTTTTTTTTCTTTGTTCTGTTTATCTGTGAGATGTTTTACAAATACTATTAATCCAACACATCTGATAAGAACAGAAAAATCAGTGAAAGTGATGGAAATGCTAGTAAGTTAAGGTATTTCAGTGGCAATTAGAGATGATAAAATTAAAAGTGCTAAGAAAGTATGTATGTTATACCTATGTATTGAATTTAATATTTGATTCTTCAGAATAAAGGTCATATCATATAAGTAAAAAAAATATCACCTGTAGATCACTTAAAAAGAAAAATGTTTGCAGGGCAAACTGGAAATTCAGAACGCAGGTTTAGAAAGATCCAGGATTGGATTAAGGTGTCTAGCCCAGAGGAACCATTTCACTTCCTAACCTGAAAAAAATGAACTCTAACTTACTTTTCCCCAACCTTTCCCACAACAAAGTTCCAAGAGAGAGAATCCTGAGGGCCTGGCTTGGGTCATGTGCTGGCTCCTATGCAATGGGATTAAGTTGCCCAGATTTACAATTCCATCAAGGTGCTACACAGTAGGAAGCTGTCATTTCCCTAAAGAAAACTGGGGTGCTGTTAAGGTATAAGAATGGATGCTAACTAGTCATAAAGTATATAGATATACACAGACATCCATACATTTATACACATAAACATTGCACCATACAATGTAAAGAATGCTTATAAATTAGAACAATCAACAAGAGATTAGGAAGAGCGATGGATAAAGCAGAAAAATAAGGAAGTGCTTGTGTGTGGTAGAGGATCAGCATCAATGCTATATATCCATTTTACCCTAACATGAATCCTGAAAAATTTTAGGAATTAGAGTGCTTACAGGTTAAGCCCAATGAAAGGGATTCTGATGAAACTCTTGTGACAGTCCATAGTGGTGACCAGCTTCTAAGGTCCTTTTATCCTTAACTGACTTAGATGAATGTAAATGGTGAGGCAGCAAGTGTGTACACAGTAGCTGGTGAGGAATTGTATTCATTTGTTGTTCAACAGCCATTTATTGAGCATTTATTTTGGCCAGCCACTATTCCCTACATTGGAGATACGGAGGGAAATGTCTGCATTTTTTTTATGGGTCCTCCATTAGTTTCCCCTACTTTACAGATCCCCTCTAATTCAGATTTTCCTGGGATATTTTTAAACTTCAATTTGCATTATAGATTTGGGAATCAGCTTGTCTAGCCAATCACCAGAAAACAATTGCTGGCAATTTTTACTTAATATATCTCAGCAAACATTTAATATAAATATATATGGATTTCTGCAGTTATTGCAAAATGACTACATAAAACTTCTCCTACAATGAACATTGATGCTGTTTCTGTTTATAACATTATAAACAATGCCTCAATGAAGGTGTTGGTATTTGCATTTTTTCATTGTTGTGATACGCTGTCTATAGGATGAGTTCATAAAAGTAGATCATTAGGAGCAAAGGGTATTAAAAATGGAAAACTCCATTCATTAAAAAAAAAAAAGAGTGTCTTAAATTTGCTCCTCTCTGTCTTCCACATCTCAGGGATGAGAGCTCCATTCTTCTAGTTTCTCAAGCTAAGTACTTTGGAATCATCCTTGTTTCTTCTCTTTCTCACACTTCAAATGTAAATTGGAAATCTAGTTGAGTCTGCCTTCAAAATATATCCAGAATCCAGTGATTTCACATTGCTTCCTCTGCTAGCTTCCTTTTACAAGTGACCCTCATCTCTCCCCTGGATTATTGCAAATACTTGGTCTTCCTTCTTCTACTGTTGTCCTCTGAACAGTCATGCATATCTGCCTGAGTAATCCTTGGAAAACAAAATCGGATCATGTCATTATCTGCTCAAATGTCTTCCCATCTCACTCAGAATAAAAGCCTAAATCCTTGCCATGTCCTGAAAGGCCCTATAGTATCTGGTGCTTATAATGTCTCTTAACTATTACTCTCTTAGTCTACTGCTGTCATGCTGTTCCCCTCGGTGTTTCCTGAAATACCAGGCACACTCCTGCTTCAGAGTCTATTTGCTTGGCCTGCAGATTTTCCCCAAGATACCTGCATGGCTCTCTCTCTAACCTCCTTCTGGACTTTGCTCAGAAATTATTTTTCTCCTTAAGGATTTCTTTCTCCACCCTTTGTAAATTTTACCTCCTCCACTTCCTGTTTAATTTATCTCTAAAGCACAGATTCTCATATAGCATCTTACATCTTCTGCATTTTGTTTATCACCTCTCTCTCTCTGCTCCTCATCAGAACATAAGATCCATGAGGGCAGAGATTTCTGTCTCTTTTGTTCACAGCTGTATCTCCAATGACTGGGACATAGCAGATGCTCAATACACATTTTTGACTGATGGAATCAGCAGATGAAAAAAAAAAAAAAGGAATATTCACAAGCTGGGAAGTACAGAAAATAAAGCAACACAAAAGAGACATTAAGACATGTATTTATAAAATATTTAAAAAAATAATGCAAGGATTTGATTTTATAAAGTAAAAATGGTATATTTTTATATCCATATATAACTATAAATTTACAATAGCTCCAGTGGAAATTGTAAATATGAAGACATCTTTGAAATTATAATGATAATATCTAATGAAGCACTGACAACTTTTGAAGGCTTTTTAATGACATTTTAAAAAACTAATTCTAAATAGAGGAAGGTCAGGTGGGAAAACCGAAGCACAGAACCGAAGGACCTTGCCCAAAGTCATCAGCCGTTAATAATAAAGATAGAATTTGGACCCAGGCTGTCTGTACGCCTAACCCCTATGCCCTTCTACCTCTCTGGCTGCTTTAGGTTTCTAACTGTGCTGTTTCCTCTAGTCACACCCTTCTTTGGGATTTAATTTTGCTTATACATAAATTAAGGGATATGAGGTTAGGCGATCGTGTGCTGAATATTGTAAAGCAAATGGCGCTCACAAGTTTTGCCAGGGGATGCAATATAAAGTCCTGTGGCATGTTAATTGCATAGTTTGAAAACTAAAAGAAGAGATTTGGTCATTCCCCAATATTTTTTATTTAACGTTTATTTTTAAAGCTTCTTTAAAAATTTTTTAAAAATAAAAATAAAAAATTGAGAAGAGATTTGAATTTGACCTAGGAAATTCCAATGCCTACTTAGAGAAAACGCATTAAGCCCCGTTAATCTCTGAAAAAGTGCATTCTCCCAAAGACAGGCAACACAGAACGGCACAGAAGAGTGCAGTTATTTATAAAATTCAGGAGAAATCTGGTTGTAGTTCAGAGCTGTGAGAGAGCTCCTGGGACGTTGTGGGTTGCGTTCTCCCCCATGTGGTCTTAAGGTGTAATTACAAAAGCAAGGCAACACCCTTGAAAGAGAACTGGGCTATATATCCTTGTTTCCTTCCACCCACAGTGTCCCCAGATCTAAGGGCAATGATGAGGCACCGGCCACGCCAATATTTTTCTGGATAACATCTGTTGGCCACACTGACCACAGTATAAAGTGAAAATTCCTTTCTATCCCTTCGTGATCTTGGGCCAACATTCTTTTCTATTCTTCTTTCCATCTAAAGGCCTCTCTGTATTCCCTGCTGGGCACACTCATTGTGCACAATTCCATGGCCTGGAAAGCCCTTTGCCTCATTTCTACCATAAGATATCCCTATAAACTTGGAAATTCTAGCTACAAAACCTGTGTGACTTTTGTGTTTCTGCCACCAAAGGACTGAGTTACTTGTGGAGGAATGCAGCTCTATCTTTGGCCATGTGTTCTCCATATCTTGGGACTAGGCAGATCACTAGAAAGCTTGTATCCCTTGCTTTCAAATTTTCTTAACAGCACTTTATCATAAGAGTTTTATTCAATAGAAAAGAAGCTCAAGCACCCCTTATACCCCTTAACTCCCACCTTGTCTACTGAAACATCCTCTTAAATGATTTCCCTTACTCTATACTTTACTCCTTCAATGATTTTCCAAATAGTTGTAATAGTTATATGAACCACAAATATTAATACATTACTATATTACATGAAATATTCTGATGGTTTTCCATCACTTATTGGAGTGGCTTTCAAACTTGTTGATTATACACATCTTTTACTAAAATACTTTTTGTTGTACACCAACAAACTATTAGGTTTATTTGGGTATTTATAAATCATATTATAGTGTTTATTATATATATATATATATTTATTTATTTATCTCAATTTTCTGCCAGACTTGTGGGCAGAAACTGTATAACCTTGAGAACTTTCCCAGCTCATGATAGGAGTTCAAAAAATATTTGTTGAATGATTAAGTGAATGGCAATAACTGCCATTAACTGAAGAATGTGTATGTCCCCAAACCAATCCCATCATGAATAAATCCCAGTTACTCCCAATCACTAGAGAGGACAGGTTCTAATCTCTATAGTGGAAGTACTTGATCTCCTGTGGCTGGAAGCCTTTTTGGTTCTCCTTTACTGGAGCCTCCTTGCCAGGTCCTTTACTTAACGGTTTCATTCACCTCGAGTAGTCTGCTCCATACTCTCAGTTCTTCCCCAGAACTGCTGCTCTTGTTTGAGCTCCCACTTTTAAGGGAGAAGGAGGGGAATATCCCACTTATAATCTTGGGTATACAGCACCCTCCCTTATTGTCATTCTCGATCATGTAACCTGACCAGACTTTGGGGGGTAGGAGGATGGTCTGATGGAAGGACCTGGAAAGAAAAATACAATTAATGAATTATTCTTATGTTAGTCTGTTGTCAACTCAACATCACTGGCATTCCATCTAAGGGCTATAACAAGCCAGAGTCTGCATTTCCCAGTACCCCTTCCCATATGGTTCCATGTTAGAGTTTTCCAACTAGCAGAACCAGCAGGAGATTTGGAAGGTGGAAGGGAAGGAGACACTACCATTTCCCAGAGTCAGTTGCCACCCTAAGTAAGGGCAGATAAGAGATCTTCACAGGTTTTCCTTCAAGCTCTTGAGAGCATTTGCCTTGTTGCTACAGCCCACACAATTGGTGGGAGCTA
This sequence comes from Cabassous unicinctus, assembly GCA_029593785.1. NCBI lineage: Eukaryota > Metazoa > Chordata > Mammalia > Cingulata > Chlamyphoridae > Cabassous > Cabassous unicinctus. The sequence continues at coordinate 104,236 of JAQZBX010000410.1, read as the reverse complement.
CTCAGAGATCTTGATAATACATTAACTTTCTGGTAAACTCTTTAAAACCACACACTTGAGTTCTTTAGACTGGGTTTTCTGTGTTGGCTTCTCTCACCATTGCTCTACGCCCAACCCCCAGCTTTTTCATTGACTGTATGAATCCCTAACTCCTATATTAAATTCTTTGGATCTGTAAAACATGTAGTTGTTTCTATTTTGCTAATCAAATCTTGCCACCTCTTGTGGCCATGAGGTATATAGAATGAGTTTGATAGCTCTGCTCTTTATCAGTGATAGCAGTTATCTTAAACACCCCAAAACTTAGTGGCTTAAAAATCATGGCCATTTCATTGCTCATAATTCTATGGGTCAAGGCTTTGAGCAGAGTTCAGCAAGGATGTTCCTGTTAGTTCCATGTGACTGGACCCATAAAGAGCTGACTGACTGAGGCTGGGATATTTAAAATGATCTCATTTATATGGATGGGGCCTTGATGCTGGCTGTAGGCCTGCAGGTTCTCTTCCATGTGGCCTCTCTTTCCTTATGGTCAACCATCATTCAGTAGTCTAGCCTGAGTTTCTTTCCATTGTGGCTGGCATCAAAGAGGGCAAAAGAAGAAGTGGCAAGCCTTCATAAGGCCTTAGCCTAGACTGGCACAGCACCAATTTTGCCATATTCTATTGGTAAAATTAGATAAACAGCCCAAACTGAAGGTGAAGAAATACAGACTCCTCCTCTTGATTGGAGAACTTGCCAATTACTTTGTAATGAGTATGGGGAAAATTGTTTCTGCGACTTTTGAAAATGTTTTCCATAACTGTTGAGTATATCAAGGCATGGGGAGTGTATTAATCAGCCAAAAGGGTGCTGATGCAAAATACCAGAAATCTGTTGGCTTTTATAAAGGGTATTTATTTGGGGCAGAAGCTTACAGTTACCAGGACATAAAGCATGAGTTAGTTCCCTTGCCAAAGTCTGTTACCACATGTTGGGGCAAGATGTCTGCTAATGTCTGCTAAGAGTTCAGGCTTCTTGGGCTCCTCTCTTCCTGGTGCTCTGTTTCTCTCTGGGCTCAGCTGCCATGTTCGCTCTACAAGGCCAGCTGTAGACTATCAGGTGAACGGTTCTGTCTCTCCCTGGGGTATCTGCCATGTCTAAGGAGCCATCTCTATTCCTCTGTGTTCTTCTCCTGTGTGTTCACTTCTCTGGCTTCAGCTCAAAAACTCCCAACTCTGTCCTTTGCCATGTCTTTTCTCTGTGAGTCCCCGCCCCTTGCCTTACTGACGTGGCCCAATCAAAGTCCTAATCATAATTTAATCAATTAAAACTGATACTTCTGACAGACCAGTTTACAAACATAATCCAACAACTATTTTTGGAATTCATAAACAATGCCAAACTGCTACAGGGAGGTTAAGTAACTTACCCCAGGTCACTTAGCTGCTACATAGCAGGGCCAAGATTTGAATCTGATCAATCTGATTCCAATATTTATATTCCTTATCACTACACTGCACTACTTTACAACTTCTTTTTATTCATCTATAATGCTTTTCTTGATTATATGTTTGGATGTCCAGTTCCAATTTGGTGTTCAAGCCTCAGAAAAAGCCATCTTCCTTATTAGTCTGAGTTGACAACAGACTAACATGGCATTTCTCTTAAGGTGCTTCTCATAAACATATCTACTTATTTCAGAAAACTGAAACAGAAGCTTCCCTGCGTATCTTAGTGTTTTAATTAGTGTATGGCTCCTTATCTTTCATGTAAGCCTGAAAGAACCTTGTAACTGAGCTTGAGTCTTATTTCTCTATCTCTCGGATCATATACCTTAAGATTTAGCACATAGTAGTTGATGAATAGATATTGAATAAATGAACATGTGAGTCACCCTGTTTCCTAAAAAATCTTCTGAGCTCTATGCACCAAGACTTTATGGCCTTTAAACATAAGTGCTGTGAGTCTCTGCCCTATTCTTTTATTATTATTATTATTTAAAGATTTATTTTATTTATATTTCTCTCCCCCCTCGTTGTTTGCACTCGCTGTCTGCTCTCTGTGTCTGTTTGTTGTGTGCCCTGTGTGTCTACTCTTGTCTTCTTTTTTTTTTTTTGTTTTTAGAGAACCAAAAAACCCAGGACATCCCATGTGGGAGAAAAGTTCCCAATCATTTAAGCTACATCCCTCCCTGTCTCTTATTGTGTTTCCTCACTATGGCTCCTCGTTGTGTCATCTCATTGCGTCATCTTGTTGTGTCAGCTAACTGCACAGGCCCATCACGTCAACTTGCTGTCTTGCTCATTTTCTTTAGGAGGCACTGGAACCGAACCTTGGACCTCCCATGTGGTAGTCAGGCACCCAGTTGTTTGAGTCACATCCGCTTCCTTCTGTCTTATTCTTATTAATCATCCAAGACCCTTCTGACTTCTCTATTGACCTTTCCCTTTTCCCATTCCATGCCCAGCTGATTTTTAGCCTTTGGATATCAATCATAGCTTTGGCTCAGCTTTTAGTATTGGTTTTGATCCTATTGCCCCCTGTGAGCCACCTTGGATTGGGTCTCCCATCTTACTCCAAATCTCTGCCATCCAGACCTTGACTTTGACCACTCAACCATGAGAGTGGAGATACTGTCCATTTTGCTCACCATTGACTACCCAATACAAAGTTCAATAATTATTTTACAGATTGAACTGAACTGATGCCTTTAATCAGGCCCACCCTTGTCCTTAAAGGACTATGATTCAGAAAGAGTGAATGCCAGGAATATATAATGAAGTCTTATACTTCTTTTGTACTAGGAAGGAGTATGAGTGCAGGCATTATTAGAAGGGCTTAATGTGGGCTAATAAACTGAGTAATCCTGAGTAAAGACTGCTTAATATCGCCATAATGATGAACCTTGTGTCAGAGGGGCCAAGTGGTTGCCAATTCTCTATGCATATGGTGCTCTTTCTGCTAAACTTCCCTGGAGCTCCTTTGCTTATTTAACTTTCCTTAATAATCAGCAGATGGCTTCTGCCTGGGCAATCATCAGCTGGTGCTTAGCAATGGCAGATTCAAGAGGAGGCATGGGACTTGTTAGGGGCGGGGAATCCAGATGTCAACATGCAGAAGGCTCAGTGAAGCTATCAGGCATTGTCTAATTGGTATTGGAGGTAGCTGAGAAAGGCATTAAGTAGAAACCTTCTTGGAAGGGAGACGTTGCTGCTCAGGAAGCCAGGCAAAACCAGAGAAAACAATGGCAAAGAAAATCAGGGCCCACTAATTCTTTTCATGTTTAAGTCCTCAGTACTTAGGACTGTATATTGCACATATAGGTACTCAATGTACAGTCAATATAAATTAGGACTCACTTTCATGTATTCATCATTACAGCAAATATATATTGAGGACCTACTATGCACCAGTCCCATCCAGTACACCCTTGTTCACTTGTAGCAATGAACAAAGCATTGTCCTTCTAATACCTATATTTGGTTTGCATGAAAATGTAAGGTACATTCCTGGAGAAATCCTAGGAGGGGACAGAAGAAGCTCTCCTCTGATCTGCCCAGCCTCTCTTGCTAGTGAGAGAACACAAAGGATATAACAGGTCATATGTAAAAACAGTCAAAACATTTACAAGTATGAGTGGCTGCAGTTATATATCAGAGTCCAGAAAAATTATCAAATTGAATGCTCACTAAGCCCCAAGCACCTGTCTTAATGGAGCTTATGGTCTAGTGATGAGTGGGGGAGCATTAATTTACTCATTCAAAAAAGTATTTTTGGCTATCTCCTCTGTTGTAGACACTTTTCCAGTTCATGGGGCTATAGTAATGAAAGAGGTAGACACAATAATAAAAGACTGCCTTCATTCCAGAGGAAAACAACCAAAGTATAAAGCAACAAATGGATATGTGATATTTTGGCAGTGATAATCACCATGAAAGAAATTATGTAGAATAAATTGACAGAGAAAGACAGCAGTGTATGTGGAGAGGATACTTTATTCAGGCATGACTTCTTTGAGGAAGTAGCATTTAGAATGGAGAACTAAATGAACTGAGGCAGTAGGCCATGTGAATTCTTGGCAAAAGCATTCCAGGTGAGAGGAAAGCATATGCAAAGTGTTCATGATGTGGTAAAACTTTGGTGAGTTTGACAAAATAACAAGAAGACCAGTGTAGCTAGAGTAGAGTAAAAGCGGGAAGTAGTAGATGAGCTTGGAGTAATAGTTGGGGTCAGGTCATACAGGGATTTGTAGGCCACAGTAAGGAGTATGGATTGTATTTATATATAGGAAGCCATTAAAGGATTTTGAACAAGGAATATTGTAGTAGCCAATCGGTCTGTTTACAAATATCCTGGCTGTCTTCCTCTATTCACTTCGGAGGATTACAATTTTCAGCACACTTTAAAGTTAGATATGGCCAATGAAATCTGAGCACATGTGACATATGTCACTTTTGAACAAAAGCTTTAAGGTCAGTGTCTTATTTATCACATTCCCTTTCTCCTACCTTGGTATTCATGGAAGTACACATCAAATTGGCTCCATCATCAGCCTCGATCCCTTTGTGAGTTACTATGATAACACAGCAGACCCAACAAATGCATGTAGAGTAGATGAGAAACAAAATCTATGGTAAGTATTGAAATATTGGGATTGTTTTTTATTGCAGCACAACTAAGCCTATTCTGACAAATGCAAATGCAACTTCATTTGTACGTTTAAAAATAAATTTGGTTTCATTAACATAGTACATTAAAAACTCCACTAATATAAGAATGAAGTTTTAAGAAAAATACAATAAGAATGGAAGAAGAGAGAAGATTGCGGGATGATGGTGAAGTAGGGACCTCCAGGACTCAGACTTTCCTCCAAAATAGCTATTAAACAAGCAGGGACTGTCTGGCACAACTATTTTGAAACTGTGGAGGCCAGAAGAACACTGTTCAGCATCCAGAGAAAAGTGGGAGGAAGAGGCTAATAAATTATATTAAAGAACAGTAAATTACTCTCTCTGTGTGGCAGCTACTGGCACCCATCCTCCCAATCTCACTGTAGGACAGTGGAGTTTGGCCCTTGTTAATTGTTGGTGACAGAAGGAACATAAAAATCCTCTTCCTTAAGAGCAGGGGTTGGCATGGCTGATCACTGATCACAGCTTTTGATTAGTGAATTCAGATCACTGGGGTCCTGGATCTGAGGGCAGCTATTGTTTCAACCCACCCCAACAAATGTGGCGACAGCCATTGTTCCACCCTGCCACAGACAAGGGTGGTAGTTGTGGAGTCTTAAAGGTGATGTACTTCCTCAGGGCTGCAGGAGGCTGTTAGTTGAAAGACTGCATTTGCTGGGCAGGCCAGGAAAGCTCAACTTTGGGCAGTTGTAGGAGAAGCTCTTGGTGCCCTTCCTAATTCCTTCCCCATGGCACTTTAGAGACAGGGTATGCTCCTTTTGTTGGTCCCTGGCTCAATTTTGTCAAGGAAAGACTAGCTTGGGAAAGTTCTTTCCATTGTGTCCTCCTCCAAGAATTTGCCCTCTAGGCTAAAGCAGCTTTAGCCAACCAAAGGAATGTAAAAAACTATAGAGACAGACAGTCTGGGACAAAGGTATGCTGGCTTCAAACATCTGGGATAAGGAAGTCTGCCCTCCGCCCCATCTCATGGCAAACAGTGGGAACAGCCAAACATCTGTAACTAAGGAATTCCAAAACAACTAACAAGCAAAAGCCCAGCACAAGACAGAAGCCAAGAAAGATAGGGAAAACCTTGTACACTGCATTCATCTTGGGCAGACCTTCCTGATAAGAGGGCTGAAGTCAGGAAAATCTCTGACTTATCACCAGCTGGTTAAAAAGCCAAGAAACAGACATCTCAGGAAATAAACCCAAGATTTAACATTTTAAAATATTATAATGTTTGGTGTGCAACAAAAGTGTAGAAGACAAACAAAGAAACTGGAAATTATAACCCACCAAAAGGAAGAGGATAAAAATCCAAAAACACCAAGGAAGAAGATGAGAATGCAGACATATCAAACAAAGCCTTTAAAAAATGCTCAAGGAGATGAAGGAAAATTCAGAGAAAGAACTAAAGGATATCAGGAAAACAATGAATGACAATATGAGAGTATGAATAAAGAAGTAGAACTTTAAAAAGGAACCAGACAGAACTATTGGAGTCGAAGACCACAATAACTAAAATGAAAAATTCTCAAGAGGGTTTCAAGAGCAGACTAGAGTTAACAGAAAAAAGAATCAGTGAATTTGAAGGCAAGACACTTGAAATGAATCATGCTGAAGACAAGAAAGAAAAAAATATATGTATATTAAAAGTGAAAATAGCCTAAGACACCTCTGGGATGCCATCAAGTGATCCAATATATGCATTAAGGGATAAGGAGAAGAGAGAAAGAAGCAAAAGGAATAGTCAAGAAATGATGACAGAGAACTCCCCAAACTTAGCAAAATATGTGAATGTACACATGCAAGAAGTTCAGAGAACATCATACAGGAAAACATGAAGAAAAATACACTTCATTATACAGTGATCATACTATCGAATGCAATGAACAAGGAAAGAGTTCTGAAAGCTGCAAGAGAAAAGCAACATATTATGTACAAAGGAGTCCCAATTAGACTGAGTGCCAAGTTCTCATCAGAAAGCATGGAGGCAAGAAGATAGTGGGTTGAAATACTTAAAGTAATGAAAGAAAACAACTGCCAGACAAGAATTTTATATTTAGCGAGACTTTCTTTCAAAAATAAGGGAGAGATTAAGACATTCTTAGATAAAAACTGAAGGAAATCATCACCACTAGATCTGTGCTGCAAACAATGCTACAGGGAGTTCTTCAGATTGAAAGGAAAGGACAAAAGAAAGTGGTCCAAAGTGGCACAATGAAATAAAGACCTGTGGTACAAGTAATCATTTGGGTAAATATAAATGTCAGTATTATTGTACTGTACTGTTTGGTATGTAACTCCACTTCTTACTTCCTACTAGAGATAAAATGCAAATGCATAAAAAGTGATGATAAGTTCATGCTTTTGGACATACAAGGTACAAAGATATGAGTGGTAACAAGTACGAAAAATGCTGGGGGGAGGGGCAAAGGGGTATAGGAAATGTATACGTGCATGTTATTGAAGTTAAGGCACTATCAAACCAAATATAATTGTTATATATTTAGATGTTATATTTTAACCCCATGGTAACCACAAAGAAAATAGATGGAAAATATATCCAGATAGATAAAAGAAGACAGTATGGCACAACACAAAAAATCAAATATGTATCAATGTTGACATTAACAGAAGAAGTGAGGGACAAAATAAGTTTAACACTTAAAAAACCTAAATAGCAAAATGGCAGAAGAAAGTAGTAAAGTCAGTAGTGATTTTAAATGTAAATAGATTAAACTTTCCAGTCAAATGGTAGAAATTGGCAGAATGGATAAAAAAAAAAATGATCTAAATATATGATGCCTGCAAGAGACTCATCTTCTGTTCAAAGATAAAAGTAGGTTGAAAGTGAAAGAATGGAAAAAAGATACCATGCAAGTAGGAACCAAAATAAAGCTGGGGTAGCTATACTAATATCAGACAAAATAAACTTTAAGACAAACTTTAAGACAAAAACATTTATGAGGAACAAAGATGGTCTTAAATACTGATAAAGAAGACAATTCAGCAAGAAGACATAACTATTATAAAGATATATGCAACTAATAGCAGTACCACAAAATATATGAAGCAAATACTGACAGATTTAGAGGGAGAATTGATGGTTCTACATTAATAGCAGAAGACTTTAATATACCAATCTCAATAACATGTAGACCGTCTAGGCAGAAGCTCAATAAGGAAGTATAGGACTTGAATATACACTAAACCAACTAGACCTAACAGACATATATAGAACACTTCACTCAAACAGAATGCACATTCTTCTAGAGTGCACATGGATCATTCTTCAGGTTAGAATGTATGTTAGGTCACAAAAGTCTCAATAACTTAAAAGTATTGAATTAATACAATGTATTTTCTCCAACCACAGTGGAATGAGGCTAGAAATCACCTACAGAGTGACAAATGGAAAATTCACGAATATGTGAAAGTTAAACAACATTCTCTTAAACAACCAATGGGTTAAAGAGGAAATCAGAAGTGAAATTAGGAAATATCTTAAGGCATATGAAAATGAAAATACAACATACTACAATTTATGGGATGCAGCAAAAGCAGTGCTGAGAGGGGAATTTATAGCACTAAATGCTTACATTATAAAAGAAGTGTGGTGGTTTGAAACTATCCCTTTCCTTATTTCTATGTATCCCAGAAAAACATGTTCTTAAATCTAATCAAACCCTATGGTTGTAAACCCATTTTAAGTAAGATGTTTTGATGAGGCTACTTCAGTTATGATCCACCTCATTCAGGATGGTTCTTAATTCTCTTAGTGGAGCCATTTATAAAAGAGATGAACACAAAGAAGAGAAAGAAAGTCCCAGAAAGCAAGAAGCTGAAAGCAACGGAACTTGGAAGAGAAGGGAAACACCAGCAGAAACAGCCATGAACCTTGCCATATGGCAGAGGAGGCAAGAATTGCTGGCAGCTGGTCTTCAGGAAGAAAGCATTACCTTGATGATGTCTTGATATAGACATTTCCTTATCCTCAAAATTGTAAGATAATAAATTCCCATTGTTCAAGCAAACCATGTCATGGTATTTACTTTAAGCAGCCTAGGAAACTAATAGAGGAAGAAAGATTTCAAATCAGGGACCTATGCTCAAAACTGGAAGAACAAGAAAAAGAAGAGCAAACTAAACCCAAAGTTAGTGAAGGAAGGATATATCAAAGATTATCGTGGAGATAAATGAAACAGAGAAAAAACAGAATCAACACAACCAAAAGTTGGTTCTTTGAATAAATCAATAAAACTGACAAACTGTAGCTAAACTGACAACAAAGAGGTTACAAATATAGAAAATCAGAAATGAAAAGGGGGACATTGCTACTGGCCCCAGTGAAATAAAAAAGACTATAAGAGAATACTATGAACAAGTATATGCCAATAAATCAGATAACTTAAAAGAAATGGCCAAATTTTTAAAAACACACAAACTACCCACATTGAATTGAGAAGACATAGATCTCAACACACCAATTACTAGTAAAAATATTGAATCAGTAACAAAAAAACTTCCCAAGAAGGAAAAGCCCAGAACCAGACAGCATCACAGGGCAATTCTACCAAATATTTCAAGAAGACTTAACTCCAATTCTGCTCAAACCCTTCTAAAATACTAAAGAGAGGGGAAAATCTCCAATTCATTCTATGGGACCAACATCACCCTCATACCAAAGCCAGATGAAGATACCAAAAGAAAAGTACAGACCAATATCTCTCTTGAATAGAGATGCCAAAATCCTCCACAAAATATTACTAAACTGAATCCAACAGCATAGTAAATAATTATATACCATGGTCAAGTGGGATTTATCCCTGGTATGCAATATAGTTTCAATATAAGAAAATCAATTAATGTAGTACACTACATTAGCACAATGAAGGGGAAAAAACACATGTTCATCTCAATTGTTGCAGAAAGCATTTAACAATGGGAGAAAATCAACCCATGCAAAGTGAGAAAATATTTGGAAACCACATATCTGATGAGGGTTTAATACCCAGAATATATAAAGAAATCCTTCAATTTAACCACAAAAAGACAAAGAACTCAACTAAAAAATGGGCAAAAGACACAATGCCATCCGGATGCTGCCTATAAAAGACTCACCTTAGGCCCACGGTTACATACCACCTGAAAGTAAAAGGTTGGAAAAAGATTCTCCACGCAAACAGAAACAAAAAAGAGGAGGGATAGCTATACTAATATTGGACAAAACAGACTTTAAATGAAAAAAATTTTAAGAGATACAGAAGACCATTATATATTAATAAGTGGGACAATCCACCAGGAAGAAATAATGGTCATAAATATATATTCACCTAACCAGTGTGCCCCAAAATACATGAGGCAAACTCTAGTAAAACTGAAGGGAGAAATAAGCATCTCTACAACAATAGCTGGTGACTTCAGCACACCACTCACACCTTCAGATAGAACAACTAGAGAGAAGATCAACAAGGAAACAAAGAACTTGAGCAATACGATAAGCGAGCTAGACCTAACAAGCGTATACAGAACATTGCACCCAAACTCAGCAAGTTATTTATTCTTCTCAAGTGCGCGTGGATCCTTCTCCAGGATAGACTACATTTTAGGTCACAATGCAGGTCTCAATAAATATAAAAAATCTGAATTTATACAAGGTGCCTTCTCAGATCATAAAGGAATGAAACTGGAAATCAATAATAGACAGGAAAGAGGTAAATTTGCAAATGTGTGGAGACTGCACAACACACTCCTAAATAACCAGTGATTCAAAGAAGAAATTGCAAGTGAAATTAGTAAATATATTGAGACGAATAAAAACAACAACACAACTTATCAAAACCTATGAGATACAAGTGAAGGCAATTCTGAGAGGGAAATTTATGGCCCTAAATGCTTATGTTAAAAAAGCAGAAAGAGCTAAAATAAAGTATCTAACTGAACAACTGGAGAAACTAGAAAAAGAAGAGCATACCATTTACAAAGCAAGCAGAAGGAAAGAAATAATAAATATTAGAGCAGAAAAAAATCAAATTGAGAACAACAAAAATTAGATGAAATTAAAAAAAAAACCCAAAGCTGGTTCTTTGAAAAGATCAATAAAATTGACAAACACCTAGCTAGAGAAGATGCAAATAAATAAAATCAGAAATGAATGGGGAAAAGTTATGATAGACACCACAGGAAAAAAAAAAAAGGATCATAAGAGGATATTATGAGAAACTGTATGCCAACAAATTAGACAACCTAGATGAAATGGACAAATTTCTAGAGATGCACAAACAACCTACACTGACATTACAAGAAATACAAGAACTTAACAAACCAATCACATTTAAAGAGATTGAATCCCTCACCAAAAATTTCCCAAGAAAGAAAAGTCCAGGACCAGATGGCTTCACAGATGAATAATGCCAAGCATTTTGAGAAGAATTTTCCCCAATCCCATTTAAACTCTTCCAAAAAACTGAAGAGGAGGGAAATTTACCTAATACATTTCATGAAGCCCACATCACCCAAATACCAAAGGCAGATAGAGACACTACAAGAAAAGAAAACTACAGACCAATCTCTCTAATGAACATAGATGCAAAAATTCTAAGCAAAATACTTGCAAATAGAATCCAACAGCATATCAAAAATTTATACACCAGGACCAAGTGGGATTTATTCCTGGTATGCAAGGGTGGTTCTACATAAGAAAATTAATTAATTTAATATACTACATTAACACAATAAAGGGAAAAAACATGTGATCATCTCGATCAATGTGGAAAAGGCATTTGACAAAATCCAGCATATTTTCTTGATAAAAACACTTCAAAAGATAGGAATAGAAGGAAAATACCTCAATATGATAAAAGGCATATATGAAAAACCCACAGCCAAAATTGTACTCAATGGGGAAAGGCTGAAATCTTTCCCTCTAAGATAGGGAACAAGACAAGGATGCTCACTGTCACCATTGTTATTCAACATTGTTCTAGTTCTAGCTAGAGCAATTGGACAAGAAAAAAAAAAGGATCAAGTAGGAAAAGAGCAAGTAAAACTCTCACTATTTGTGGATATTTAGAAAACTCTGAAATGACTATGACAAAGCTACTTGAGCTAATATATAAGTTCAGCTAAGTGGCAGGATACAAGATAAACATGCAAAAATCAGTAATGTTTCTGTACACTAGTATTGAACAATCTGAGGAGGAAATTGGGGGGCAAATTCCATTTACAATAGCAAGTAAAATACTCTAATACATAGGAATCAATTTAACCAAAGAAGCACAGGACCAATATGCAGAAAACTAGAAAACAATGCTAAAGAAATCAATGAAGACCTAAACAAATAGAAAGACATTTCTTGTTCATGGATTGGAAGACTAAATATCATGAAGATGTCAATCCTACCCAAACTGACTTATAGATTCAATGCAATACCAATCAAAATTTCTACCACCTACTTTACAGAAATAGAAAAGGCAGTTACCAAATTCATCTGGAATGGAAAGTGCACCCAAATAGCCAAAAGCATTCTAAAAAAGTAGAGCGATGTACGAGGAATATTACTGCCTGACATTGAAACCTATTACAAAGCTACAGTGGTCAAAACAGCATAGTATTAGCATAAAGACATACACAGTGATCAGTGGAATAGAGTTGAGGGTCCTGAAATAAACCCTTGCCTCTATGGCCAACTGGTTTTTGACAAATCTACCAAAGCTATGGTAACAGGACAAAACAATCTCTTCAACAAATGGTGCTTGAAGAACTGGATATCTATAACCATAAGAATGAAAGAGGACCCCTGTCTCACTCTCTATACAAGAATCAACTCAAAATGGATCAAAGACCTAAATATAAAAGCCAGGAACATAAAACTACTAGAAGAATATGTAGGGAAACATCTTAAAGACCTTGTAGTAGGTGGTGGTTTCTTGGACCTTACACCCAAAGCACGAGCAAAAAAAGAAAAAATAAATAAATGGAACCTCCTCAAAATTAAACACTTTTGCACTTCAAAACACTTTGTTAAAAGGGTGAAAAGGCATCCAACTCAATGGGAGAAAATATTTGGGAATCAGATGTCCAATAAGGGTTTAATATACATGGTATATAAAGAGATGCTACAACTCAACAATAAAAGGACAAACGACCTGATTAAAAAATGGGCAGAAACTTGAATAGACATTTGTCCAAAGAAGACATACAAATGGTGAAGAAATACATGAAAAATGTCAACATCAGTAGCAATTACGGAAATGCAAATCAAAGCTACCATGAGATATAATTTCACACCTATTGGAATGGCTACTATTAAAAAGACAGAGAACTACAAATGTTGGAGAGGATGTGGAGAGATGGGAACACTTATTCACTTATTGGGAATGTAGAATGGTACAGCCACTGTGAAGGAATGTTTGGCAGTTCCTAAATAAGTTGAATATAAATTTGCCACGTGACCCAGTAATATCACTATTGGGTATATACCCAGAACAACTGAGAGCAATGACATGAACAGACATCTGCACACCAATGTTCATAGTGGTGTTAATCATGATTGCCAAAACATAGAAACAAGCCAGGTGTCCATCAACTGATGAATGGATAAACAAACTGTGGTGTAGTCACATGGTGGAATATTATGCAGCTGTAAGAAGAAATGAAATTGTAAGCATAGGACAACATGGATGAACCTGGAGGACATTATGTTGACTGAAGCAAGCCAGACACAAAAGGACAAATACTGTATGAATACATTACTATGAACTAAATATATTGAGTAATCTCATGGAGTTAAAAACTTGAATATGAGTCATCAGAAAATAAAATGAGGTTAGAGAATGGAAAGCTGAGTGTTAACTTGTGCAGACTTGGTAAAAAGGATGTGTGTTAATCTTTGGAAATGAATAGAAAAGATGAAAGCTCAACATAATGTTTGTAACTAGCAGTACTATTATATGAGTATGAAAGTGGTTTAAAGGGAAAGTCTAAGGTCAGGTATATTACTAAAAGGAAAGCTAAAAATAATTTAACATAGGCCCGTATAGCATAGGAAAACTGCAAGTGAAATATGAATATGGGTAAAATTGCATACATGAGACCGTTCTTTGAAACTGAAAAAAATGTATTTTAATACTACAAGATGTTAATACCAGACACAAACAACACATTATGCTAAGTGAAAGAAACTAGACACAAAGTATTACACTTGTATGATTTCATTTATATAAAATGTAAATATGAATCAATTTATAAAGATAAAATTAGATTAGTGTTTATGTAGGGCTGGGAAAAGGACTGCTAAAAGGTATGCAGTTTTTCTGTTTGGAGTAATGAAATTGTTCTAAAATTTTTTGTAGTGATTAATGCACAACATTGTGATTATACTAAAAGCCATTGATTACACACTTTGGATAAATTGTATGGTGTGTGAATATTTCTCAATAAAACTGCTTAATAAATAAATAAATAAATAAATAATTGTGCAAGGATATTCGAAATAGCTACTATGTACAGCAGGGGATGCATAGAGAGACTGAGAGGTGAAGAACTTTCTTTTTTGTTTGTCTGGGTTTTTTTTGTTTATTATTATTATTACTGAAATAATGAAAATGCTTTAATAATGACTGAAGTGATGAATGCACGACTATGTGATTTATCAAATACCACTGATTGTACACTTTGGAGGAATTGTATGCTTTATTAATATGTAGCAATAAAATTGATTTGTTTTAAAAAAACCATGAGATCCCATTTCATACCCCTAAGAGTGGCTGCTAGTAGAAAAATGAAAAATGATTGTAGGAAAGGATGCAGAGAAATAGGAACACTCATTCATTGCTGGTGGCAACGTAAAATGCTGTAGCCACTGTTGAAGACAGTTTGGCAGTTCCTCAGAAAGCTGAGTATAGAAGTATCATATCATCCAGCAATCCCACTACTGGCATATACACCAAAGAATTGAAAGAAGGGACTTGAACAGATATTTGCACTCTGATGTTCGTAGTGGCATTATCCTAACTGCCAAATAATGTAAGCAAACTAAGTGCCCATCAATGAATGAATGAATAAATAAAATGTGGTATATACATTCAATGGAGTATTATTCAGCCATAAAAATGAATAAAATCCTCATACATGTGACAACACGCATGAACCTTGAAGATGTCATGTTGAGTGAAATAAGCTAGAAACAAAAGGACGAATATTCTATAATCTCAGTGATTTGAAATAATTAGAATGAGCAAACTCAGGGAGTCAGAATCTAGAATATAGGTTACCAGGGCACGGGTTGGGGTAGGGAATGGAAAGTTAAGGCTTAAAGTATAAAGGCTTCCTATTTGGAATGATGGAAATGTTTTGGTAATGGATGGTGATGATTGTAGCACAACATTGTGATCTAAATTAGCAGCACTGAAATATATATCAATGTTATTTGAGGGAAAGATGTTAGAGTATATATATGGTAACAGAATAAAAATTAAAAAGAAATCCATAGAACTACACTATACAAACAGTGTAAGTTAAACCATGGACTATGGTTAATAGCACAATTGTAGAAATATGCTGTTATCAATTGTAGCAGGTGTTCCATGCCTATGTAAGTTTTTTAATGGGGTGGTATATGGGAACACTGTGTTTTATGTATGATTGTTCTGTAAAAAAAAAAAAAAGAAGAAAAGAGTAATGAGATAGGTCTAAAATGACCAGAATTTAGATGCAGAATTAGGTATATTAAGAGAAAGCAAACAGAAGAAAAGTCAGGGAACTCTGAAAATAGAAAAATGATGACATTTAGTAATTGCCTCACTATCCAAGTGGGTAAAAATTAGAATAATATCTAAAATTACCTCTTGGGTTTTGGACCTGGAATCACATCACACTGTAGGATGAAGGTGGAACTCAGGAATGCCTTTGTGGGAAATATATAAGATATGTCATGATCATCTTATACTTTCAGCAAAGGCAGGACTTATAATAAATAGAAATGCTCTACACCAGCTAGAGAGAAGCAGAGAAAAAACAAGGAAAGGAATCATCAGCATATGTTTTAGCAAAAAAATTATGAAAGGAAATAAATTTGCTATGAGAACAGATGGAAAGGAACAATAATTGTGAATTTTTCCTATGTTCACCAAAACAGTTTCTTAAGCTGGAAGCAACAAAGTGCTTAGCACACAGTACTTTATAGTAAATGTTCAATAAGTGGCAGATAATATAATTCCCTGTAATGAAAAGGACATATTGTGTACACAGACACAAACATACACACACTTATTTTTGCACCATTTGAGAGTAAAGTTGCATACATGATGAACCTATGGAACTTTAATATCAAAGCATTCAGAAAAAATATTATATATATATACATAAATATACATGTATATATACATATGTATGTATGTATACATACATAGACATATATGCATATATACATATGAGGGAGAGGAAGTACTTAAATGATAGAGCAAATGGAGCAAAATATTAAAGTAGGTGAAATGTTTAAAATGGGTAAAGGGTTTACGGGTGTTCTATGTAATATCCTTCTTAAAACTTTTCTATAAGTTTGAAATTATTTCCAAATAAAATGAAAAGGAAAAACTCAAATTCATGAAGGGCCATTTTGTGAATCAGCACTGGAGGTGGTTATATCAAAGTTTATATCAAATGTCCCAATGAGCTTCAGATCATTGTGCGCTTCTGAAAGTAATAAACTCAGGCATGTTTTCCACTCCATGCTACATATGAATTTATGCATATGAGCATAGTATTTTAGAAAGACCAGAGGGCTACTTTTTTTTTTTGGATTACAATATAATTTATTTCCTTTCATATTAATGGCAATAATAGTGATAACTATAGAGATAAAAAGTAGATTTATTGTTTATTGTTGCTAAATGGGAGGTAGAAGAATAGGAGGATATTTAGGAGATAGTAGGTTTATTCTTTATTAGTTAAACAAAACATTTTAATATTGACTCTGGTGATGGTAGCACATATTTTTGCATAAAACAATAGCCATCAAATTATATGCTTTGAATGGATGGACTTTATGGTATATAATTTGTACCTTAATAAAACTATTTTTTTAAAGAGGAGATTAATTGTTACCTGGAGAGAAAAGAAGGGTGGGAAATTAAGAGTAATGAGTGAAAACATTTGGGAGTTCACTATTGGGGTGGTGATGGTTACACCTGTGAGCATATATATAAATGCCAAATGTTACAATTAAATCATAATGATTGTGATCTATTAATTATGACTCAATAAAGCTGACACAAATAAACAAATGGATAGATTTGCATAGGATGGAGAGATAGAGATACATCTTGACGTGTGAAATGCCACAAACCACTTTATTTATTTATTTATTTATTTATTTATATTTTAAAAGATGCTTAGATTACATAAATGTTACACAAAAATTACAAGGATTCCCACGCTCCCCACCTCCCACACCTCCCATAACATCCCACATAAACATATTTCATTAGTGTGGCACATCACCTGCAATGGATACACACATCCTGGGGCTTTGACCATTAAGCATGGACCATAGTTCACACTGTAGCCCACACTCTCTCCCACACAGTTCTGCATGTTATTTGCTGATGTAAAATGGCCTATATCTGTCATTGTAATGTCACTCAGGATAATTCCCAAGTCCCGAAAAAGCCCCTATATTACAACTGCTTTTCCCTTCCTTGCCCTGAAAGTGTCCAGTGGCCACTGGCTCCACATTAATGTTGTAATTTCTTCCATTGCTTGAATCACAATATGTCTACAACAGAATACCAGTGAGTCCACTCTAGTCCATAGTCTTCCCCCCATCCTGAGGAGTTTGGGATGGTGATGTCCACTCCACCTCCAAGTGAGAGGGTGTTTATATCCCATGGATACAATGGATGGGATTATCCTGCCTGCAGCTGCAGACTCTCTCCATTCCCTGGGATGGCCGTTGTCCGTCATCATCTCCTCACCAGGTGACTTGGGTGAGTCCAATGAGCTGTAGAGTGGGAGTTGCAGCTCCACTGAGATTCCAGGCACAGCTGGCACATGGGCAGGCCAAAGGCTCCAGTCTCTGGAAGTACACCTACAAACTCCAGCATCACATATAGGTTTTAATAGAAGGGACTGAAAGATCATGTGCAGGGAGGACTTATTTGAGTCCAACTCTGTCATTCTCAGGAGCACAGATTCCAAAGTATAGCCCACTGATAAGGCATCAATCTCTGGAGCTATCCCCTCTTATATAGGACCTGGGTGTCTCCAGAGCAGAGGGCTACTTTTTGAATGTTCCAACTTCTGGCTATATATTTGTCCTTTTATCCAAACAAATTGTGTTAATTTGCAAGAAACAACAGACATTCCCTTGCCATGGTGTGATACAGTGTACAGGTTTTCTAAATGCTAATTAATTCCAATTTTACCTACATTACCTTTTTGTTTCAAAGGCTGGCAGTTTGTATCGATCATCTGAATAACAGCTTTTTCTAACCTCTTTTTCAAGAAAGGAAATAATGGAAAAAAGAGATAATTTTCAATGGAATGTAGCAAGTTTAAAACACATCTTCAAATTATTTACCTCTCCTTCTGTTGAGAGGCAGGGTCTACATGTCCCCTCCCTCTGAATCTGGTAACTGCTTGAACAGTGGAGGACAGCAGAATGAGCACTCAGTGACTTCTGAGGCTAGGTCATGAAAGGCGATGCAGCTTCTGCTTGGCTCTTGGAATGTTTGTCCTATAGACCTGAACTGCCATGCAAGAAATCCCGCTACCATGAGGCCACTAAGCTAGCCCATGTGGAGAGACCACACAGAGAGACCCTAAGACCATGGGAAGAGGAGCGATGCCTGGTCGTGCCCAAGTGGCTATTCCTGTTCACCGCACTGTTTCACTAAAATTACATGAGATCCCAAGCCAGAAGTCTCCAGCTGGGTGCTCTCAGAATTCCTGACTCACAGAGGCTGTGAGAGAAAAGAAAACGATTGTAATTTTTTATAAGCCACTAAGTTTTGGGGTAGTATGTTATTCATAACCATAGATAATGGAAACAAGGAAAGAGAAAGAATGAAGGATTAGCAGAAAGGAGAGAACTGAGCACCAGTTCTCTGGTGATGAGAGGCCTGATGAGAGGGAATGGCAGTGAAAAGTAATTCAATTCACACTGCAAAGCATAGAAAAGATCTAGAAATAGGAGGACGAGTTTCCAAGGAAGGGGTGAATGAGGCATGAGCTAGAAAGAAAATTGTATAAACAGCCAGGTCCCTCAAGTGTCTGTCACAGCCAAGTGGTTACCTCTTCTTTACCCTGGGAAAAGGCAGAGTCTTGGTTCTGTGGAGAAATTGAACCAGATAGGCTCCAAATTTGGCAACATCAGGCACAGCAGACCATGAAGGAGGGGCTCCACACTGAAACCAGGATCGAATAAAATTCTATAGCGAAATCCCCAGTTACAAACAATTTTTGAATGCCTCCTTCTTAACTCTGATGGACAGGTAAGGATAGCCCCATTATGAAAACACACACATGCACACACGCATACATACACAAATACATACATGGAAAGTTGTGGAAACAGTTCTGACAGGGAATAGAGAAAACGTAAAAAGGAATTTTAATACCTTCAGAGAAACTGAGAGAAGATATTGCCTTCATCAAACCAAAACTGGACATTATAAAAAAAAGAATATTAGAAACAACTGAAAGTGCTTTTGTAAATCGGAAATTATGATAGAAGATGTAAAAATTAAATAGAAGACATGAAACATAAAGTTTAGGAAGTTTCCAAAAACTAGGAAAAAGACAGATGAACAATATGAGAGACATAATAAGAAAATTATAGAATCAATCCAGAACATCCAACATCCAATGGTACATATAACAAAAGCCAAACTGAAGTGGCTTAACAAATAGGGCTACACTTTTCTGACATAAAAAGAAGCCAAGAGTTAAATACTCCAGGAATGATACAGCGGCCCTCTGATGTTGTTAATACCCCAAATTCCTATTATCTTTCCTTTCTTCTATCCTTAGAATATGACTTGACTTTTCATTGCCAGATGGCTGTTACATCTCCTGTCACTGGTCTTGGTTCCAGACAAGAAGAAGGAAGAGGAAAGAAAAAGAGTTGGCAGCTGTACCAGGAATGCAACCACATGTTCAGAAACCTGTAGCACATTTCCATTGTGTCTCAGTGTTGTCGCCGGTCGGCTCTCTCGCCCCGCCAGGTCCGGTGACCTGGGGGCTCGTCAGCTCTGGGTGTCCCCGAATGCCCGAGCCGGAGGGTTGGGGTCTGTGGGCCCAGTCATCACTGAGCCGCAGATGAAAGGGGGGAGCAGACGCTAGACGCTTTTCGGTCTTGGTTGCCGAGGGATGGCGAGTAATGGATAACAGAGACTATGCACACTCCGGAGACTGGGTCGGGTTCCAAGTCTGAGTTTATTAGGTGAGCTCTGATATTTATACAGGGCGGGAAGGCTGAGTGGGGCGGGGGGTGGATAAGGCATACTGGGCGGACTCTGATTGGCAGGGATGGATTTATGCCTATATAAGGTATGGAATGTGTACGAGAGGAAGGGGGTGGGGTCAAGCTGCGGTCCCCATCTTGAGGTGAGGCGCTTGGCAAGGAGACGTCTCCTGCCGGTGTCAACAGCCGATTGGCTGGGGTAGCTGCGAAAGCGTCCGTCCCCGGTTGGTTGCTGCATTGGCGCCAAGACGGCGTCTACGCCCTGGTTTTCTAGGGCGGTGCCCTCGCCCCTCCCCCTACATCTCTTCCTACATCTCAGTGTCCAGAATCATGTTACATGACTATTCCTTGCAGCAAGATGTCTGGGAAGCAAGTATTTTAGCTGTGCCTGCTTATGGTTCTAACAAATCAGGATTTCTCTCAGTAGAGAAGAAAGGCATAACAGGTATTGGGTGGGCAACTAGCAGAAGTTCTAGAAAGATCACAGAAAAAGATGACATGAGACTTTTTACATATATATATATATGCTTCCAGACAACAGGACATTAGCTTCCAGACTGAAAAGATTCACTGAGTATTCAACACAATTCGTGAAAAACACACATGATGCCACATTATCTTAGGAGTTAGGAGCACCATCCAAACAGATGACTCTACCATCCAAAACATGGGGAAAAGCTCACATTCAAAGGATTATGTAGAATAATGACATTGAACTTCTAGAAGCTGGAAAAACAATGGAGTAATACATCAATATTGTAACGTATTGTTACATTCTTCAGCAGAAATTAAAGTGTCCTGTGCTCCTGGTGAGACAATGAGGCCCCACTACTCTGCATAGTCCTCATTTGACTACTAAAAATAACTGTTTTAAGAAGGAATCTAAAGTTGGAGTTGATTACCCACTTCTGCCTACTTCCCTGTACACCTGTCACCAGAAGTTCAATATTCTCAGAACTTTGCTCTCTCTCTCTCTCTCTCTCTTCTCTCTCTCTCTCTCTCTATAATATATCTTTATTAATAGATATTTTTGTATATCTATTAATCTCACAAATCTTCCACCTATACCCAATGTCCCAACCCTTCCACTGTACCCTTCGGAATTCACAATTTATCACTAACAGTGCCCTCCATACCCTTAACATCTTGTCTGAATGTTTCCTTCACTTTTTTGATCTAACTGAAACTAGGCTTTCCTCTAAATATATTGTTTCTCCATAGTCCTTTGCCTACAGTCCTGTTGTTCCCACACCATGTACATCTCTGGAACTGGAGATGGGATGGGCATCTTTTGTGCTCCTTGTTGTCACTTCCTCTTTTCTCTTTAAAACATCACAATTATTTAGAAAAACATGCCAAAAGACAAAACCACTCCACACCCCACAGTGTTGCAGTTGTCCACGATCAAGCTTGCTTTTACTCTTGTTCATTGAAGAACTTGGCATTTTGCTTTTCCTCTTTACACAATTACTCTTTTCATCATTCTTGATGACTTCTATAACTACAAAGATGATTCATTTTCCACCCAACACATCCGATATCCAAGTTCAAGGTGTTGTTGCTCTTTGATTTCCTTTTCCCAATGAGGTCATTTTCCACTCCAACTTAGCCACCCTTTCCATGGTCATACCCTAAATCTTCCAATTCCTTGTATGTGCACAACCTCTCAAAATCTCAAATTCAAATATTCCATTCTCCAATCACCATCTCCTATCTTTCCAGTTCTCTGATTTTTTTCTCAAAACTCACTCCTATAATTCCCTCACCTCATGGGCTCCTTCAATCTATTCATCTCATTTATGTACTTACATTACAATGGTTTTCTTGCATGTATCCTCAATATCCATGCCCCTTGCTCTTTTCTTCCATTGTATTCATCTTTCACAACTTAAACCTTGGTTATCCAATTCTTTGCCTATCCTTCATCAATGAAACTGAGTGTGGCTAGAAAAAAATACACAGCTCTGTTAACAGATGTTACTTTACATTCATGACCACTAACCTTATAGGGACCCTAATAACCAGACATTTCTATCAGAGTTACCAAGTCTAATCATTTTGCATTCCACTAGATTTATATACCATACTTTCTCCTCAAAACTCCAATAACTTCTCCCCTTCTTCCTCTCCTCAAGATTGTATAACATTCTATCCTGTTGATAAAATAGAATCAGGCAGACAAGAACTACCTATTTTCTCAATTACTATGTCAATTGGTTGGCAAAAACAGTACCCATATGTCGGCCTTTCCTCTTGTTCAACTGTCCCTTCTCCTAAGGTTATTGTCCCTACAGGTGCACAGAATCCTCTCACCTTCTCAAGGATTTCCCCACTGCAATTAGAACCTTCCCTTTTTGCATCAATAATTCCCTCTCTTCTCTCTATATATGATTTCCATCAGTGTGTAAACATGCCTTGGTAAAAATCAAATTTTAAGTAGAATATCTCAACTCCATGTCCTTTTCCAACTTCCATTCTCTTTCGATGGTCTCTATTTGGTAAAACTCCTCAAAGGAATTTTTCTGACTCCACTCTGTCCACTAGAATGTAAGTGCTTTGAAATCAGGAATGTCTTAATTTGGGTTTATCCAAGAGAAGATCCAGAGATAAGATTTGAGTGCAAGCAATTTATTATAAAGGTACAGAGAGCAATAGGAGGGGAGCTGAAAAGCGATACAGGAAAGGCAAAATATCCAATAAAGGAGGCATTACTAAGATGGATGGGTATCACAATGGGTGACTGGGAAATTCTCATGGGGGAAATTCTGGGAAATGGTATAAAACGTATGTCTCTTAAGAGTTGTCACACCCAATGGAAGAGTGATCAAGGATAATGATATAAATTAACTTCCCATAGTCATTGGTTGGAGGATACGTCCATAAAGTGATAATTCCCTGGTACTTCCTAGTTGCCAGATACTGGCAGTGAGAAACACTATGAGGCTCATGAATAGGCCCAAAGCACTGACTTTTGTCTGATACACAGGAATCTTATAAGTCTTTAGGCAGTTTTATACCCACAGACAAAAACATGTCTGGCAATTAATAGGGGCCTCAGTAAATATTTGTTGAATGAATAATTAGCCAAATTATCAATCAAGAATAAAAGTAATTTGACAAAGGTGTTAAGACAATTCAATGGGCAAATACAAAATTGTTTAAACAAGAACTGCTGGGAAAAATTGATATTCTTATGCAAAAGGATGAATTTGGACTCCTACCTCACACCATACACAAAATAGAACTCAAAATCGATCATAAATCTAAATGTAAGAACTAAAACTATCCAACTCTTAGAAGAAAACCTGGAAGTAAATCTTTATGACCTTGAGTTAGGCAATGATTTCTTAGAGACGACACCTAAAGGACAAGTGATAAAAGCAAAAAATGTATACATTGGCCTTCAATAAAATTGAAGTTTTCTGCTTCAAATCATATCATCAAGAAGATGAAAAGATATCCCACAGAATGTGAGAAAATATTTGCAACTCATATATCTGATATGGAACTTGTATCCATAAAGAACTCTTACAATTTAGTAATAAAAAGGCAAATAACTCAATTAAAAATGAGCAAAGGATTTGAATAGAAAATTCTCCAAAGAAGATATTTGAATGGCCAATAAGCACATGAAAATTTTCAACAGCTTTAGTCATTATGTAAATGCAAATCAAAACCACAATAATATACTTTTTCATACCCGCGGATGGCTATAATCAAAATGACAGGCAATAAAAGTATTGGTGAGGATGTGGAGAAAATGGAAACCTCATACATTGCTGGTGGAAAATTTAAATGGGTGCAGCTACTTTGGAAAATAGTCTGGCAGTTCCTCTAACTGTTGAATATAGAATTATCATATGAGCTAGCAATTCCACTCCTAGGTACAGCTCAGGAAAAAGGAGAATATATGTTCACACAAAAACCTGTACTTGAATGTTCATAGTAGTATTATTGATAATATCTCCAGGCAGAAATAACCCAAATGTTCATCAGTTGGTAAATGGGTAAAAATGTAGTATATTCATATAATATAATATTATTTGGTAATAAAAAGGAATGGAATTTGACACATGCTACAAACAGTATAAACCTCAAAAGTATTATGCTCTCTGAAGGAAGCCAGATGGAAAAGACTACATATTATATGATTGCATATATGCAAAATGTCCAGAATTGGGAAATCTATAGAGACTGAGGGGTGATGAAGAACTGGGAGTGACTACAAATGGACATGGGTTTCTTTTGGTGTGTTAAATGTTGTAAAGGCAATTATGGTGATGGTTGTGCAATTCTGTAAATATATTTAAAAGTATTGAATTGTACACTTTAAATGGGTGAATATCATGGTAATGTGACTTGTATCTCAATAAAGCTGCTTTTAAAAAATGAGTGAAGTTTGGGTGGAGACTTTTTAGAAATGCATGTTCTTCCCAAACTTACCTGTGGTAGACTGAATTATGGGCTCTTTTTAAAGACATGGTCTAAATCTTTGAACTATATTTCTCTGGATGCAAACCCATTTATAAATAGGACCTTCTGAAGGTCTTATTTTTTAGTTAAGGTATGGCCCAAATGAATTAGAGTGGGACTTACTCTGTATTATTGGAGTCCTTTATAAACATAAAAATATCAAACACAGGGAGTTGCTGTGTGGGCTTCTCTGACAGGGAGTCAGAGAAGCCTATACCCAAGAAGCCAGATGGCAGAACAAACCAGAAGAACAAACACAAGGAGAGTAAGATGTCCATGTGATGAGAGGAAGAGATGCAAGCCAAAGATCCTCAAAGATTGTGGCAAGCCAGCACCTGAATGCTACATACTTTGGGCAGAAAGAATTGCCTTGTGTACACCATGATTTTGGACTTCTAGCCTTCCAAACCGACTCCCAGTAGATTCATTGTTAAGCCTATCCATTGTTTGGTACAGCAGACTGGAAAACTAAGACATTATCTCAAAAGAATTCCTGCCCAGGAAGTTACTGGAGGATATATTGCACTGAGTCAATGGTGTGAACCTAGAAAGATGCAAACTTGTAATGTACATGACCCATGATATTGGGCTCATAATGCAAGATGGCAGCAAAGGGAATCCCAATAGAGCATTTGTGCAGCAGTCCTGAGAATAACCTTCTAAACAGGAGATGAAGGAGAAGAGCTCTAATAGGGATATATCCAGGAAAAAATGGTTTATGTGATATGTTTTATCTCATGGAGAATACTATTCAGGGTTCACATACAATTATTTTGGAGAGTCAGGAAGAATTGGATCTAGTGATATAGAAAACTACACAAATAGGAGAAGAGGTAATTATTAATCTAGAAGGACAAAAAGTTGAATAAGAATGGAAAAGTAATCATAGTAAACTACTTGACTCAACAGTGAACACAATTACATATTTATATGTTATAATTGAATATTAATGCAATTATGTTGCTGAGTTGACAGTTGACATTGCAACAGGCAAAGTAAATGGCAGAGCACAACATCTAATGGTAGAGAATACTGTATTGCCACTATATTTCATAAATGTGTAAGTGCATGACATTGACTCCACTGTAGGGTGTTTAAACAGTTCAATTATCCCATTAATCTGAGAAAAGTCCTTTCTAGATTTTACAAAATTGGGCTTCTGCATACGCTGCTATTTATTGGTTTGTTTTTCTCAATGAATTGCAAAATGGCCCCAGTGAGTCAAAACTAATGAGACACTATCTTGAAGTACAAATACATGGAATTGGGAATCAGGAGGTTTGAGCCTAGCCTTAGATCAACCTATAAGTAGCTATGAGGTCCTGAAAAAATGACTTTCTCTTTCTTGGCTCAGTTTTCTCATCTATAAACAAGACATCTTTTAAAATTTTCATTTGAACACATTTAGATGTCAAGGTTCAACTCAAGATTTCACTTGAAAAATAAAGATAAAGTTGTACATTTCTTGGTACAAATACACTTTATACATTCAAATTTATAAAACAAAAAATTATAATTCATGGTGTTTTGATAATTAAATAATTGAAATCAGAGATTATTGATGACAGTTTATATATAATTGGATTCATTAATGTGTCTCTGTCTGAAAGCACAGGACCCTCTCCCTAAATCTGTCAATATGCTGAGAGGTTTGATCTCTAATCAATCAGGATTGCTCATGGCAAAACAAAGAACCCATATAAGCTGGCTTAAGCAAAATATATGAAATGATATTAGATAAGTGGAGAAACTTCCAGTTTGACCAGAGAATAGGGCCTGGAGATTACACAGTCAAAATAATACTCGATCACCCCTTGGACAGCCTGTAGGTACAATCTCACCTCTATTGGGTGCTGGCAGTGCAGAGGTTGAGCAAGTGAGCACTACCACGGGGACCTCTGACACTGGTGTCCATGTGAGCTCATCATCACCACTCTGCCACCCGCTCCTAGAATGAATTCAGCAAGTACCTGTTTCCTCATTGATATGTTGTGAATGAAAGTCTTGCAAAGCTACAACTAATGGGCAGAACCTATGTCACATGCCTATGTCCTTGCTGCAAAGGAGGCTGGAAAATTGAGATATGGTATCTGCCTTGGGGAGTTGGCATGAATAATATGGGGATTTCCCCAAATATAGGAAATGTTTCTGAAGTATATGCGAGGCCACCAATTGGAGAAATAACTGCAGCAGGTCCAATCTAAATATTTGATTAATTCTCTTTCTTCTGAACAATGTGGATGGATATTTCATATTATGAAGTTGCTTAATGAATAGTGCGCAGTCTTATCAATTCCGCAAGATTTGAGTGATGGCAAAAGCTTTGCCTTTATTTCTGAATGCCATGGGAAGTCATTGGATGATGTTATGGGTTGAACCATGTCCCCCACAAAGACATGTTCAAGTCCTAACCCCCAGCCCTGTGCATGTGAATCTATACGTAAATATGATATTTGAATATGTCATTATAGTAAGGCCAAACTGAATCAGGGGGTGTCTTAATTCAATCTGATTAGAGTCTTTATAGGCAGAGGATATTTGTACAGAGTAGGAGAGAGTAGCAGATGGAGAGAGTCAAATGGCCAAGTGATGGAGGCAGAGATTGAATTATGGATTTTTGGCAAACCATGACCAGAATGCTACAGAACAGAGAAAGCATGATCTTTCAGGCACTTTGATTTTAGACTTCTAGCATCCAAAACTATAAGACAATAAATTCCTGCTGTTTAAACCAATCAGTCTGTGGTATTTGTCATAGCAGCCCTGGCAAACTTAGAGGGTTTTGAGCAGTGAAGCTATATTATCTGGCTTTCTGTGAAAGAATAACTCTGCATGGGGGTGTATGCAGGACTGAAGCAGAGGACTAGTTGACACTATTGCAGTAATCAAGGTGAGAGACAATGGAAGCATAGAGCAAACCAATAGTTGGAAAGTGACAAGAATATATCATATTGAAAACACATTTCGAGACTAGAGTTTGTTGGATTTGCTGATAGCTTTAATATGGAGTGTGTGAAATCAAGAATGATACAAGTAAGCACAACCACAGGGACCTCTGGCACTGTAAAGGTTTTGCCTGAACAACAGAGCAGTCATTTTCTTATAGAGGGAAGCCTTTGTGTGCAGCAGGTTTGGCATGGTAATGGTAGTAGGGACTTAGGAAAATTACTTAGCAATTTTTGAATTGCTAAGTTTGAGATGGTTCCTATACATCCAACTGAAGATGCTGAGTAGGGAGTTGGATGCCTACAATTCAGTGTAGAGGGCCAGATTGGAAATACAAGTTGGTAGGCATCAGGATGTAGGTTGTATAAAAAGCCATGGGATTGTAAACTATAATCCATGCTTAGTGGCAATGCTCTAGAATGTTTTCATCAATTGTAACGAATGTACCACACTAATGAAAGATGTTAATGTGGGAAAATGTGGGAGGTGTAGGAAGCAGGTCATATGGGAATCTCCTATATTTTTATGTAACATTTATATAATCTAAATACCTTTTTAAAAAAAAAATAAAAATAAAAAAGGCATGGGACTGGATGAAATCAACTAGAAAGTGAATGTCAGTAGAGAAGAACAGAGTTCAGAGGGCTGAGCCCTGAGATACTCCAACTTCTTACCACCAACTTTAGAAGAGATTTATTATGTTTGACAGAAAGGATACAGAGCATAAGAGAAACACTGAGTGGCCACCTACTGTCAGAGTGGTCCCAGCTTCTGTCTGTTTGGCAGCACAGGCTTCCCCAAACCTCTCTTACCTGTGTCTGCTCTGCGATTGTCCTGGGATCAGCAACCGTCCTTCAGAATCAGTAGAATGGCAGCAGTGAGCTATCATGAGGTTAGTTTTGTTTTGTAAGGATATATGTGAATTCAGATGTTCTTGGAGTATTATGAGTTTGTTGGGTAAGTTGTGAAATAATGAGTAAGCTCCCATGTCTTTGGTGTATGGCAGTGTTAAGATATTTCGGAAGAGTTGTTATGTTCAAGATCTGCTGCTACCCTCTGACATTATCATAGGTCCTCAATTGTCCTATTATTAGCTGGTCCAGGAGTAAGACAGTGGTAGACAGAAGTAAAGATGATTAAGTCTGACTCTCAGCCAGGTGGTATATAAGCTCAGCCCAGTTTTCTTATGATGTTATCTCAACCTTTCCTTACAGCACTCATCTCCTTCTCCTTCTCCTTCTACCTCTTGCTAAAGCTGTTTCGGGACTTTCTTTACTTATAACCTTTCGTGGAGACTTTTATGGAAGGTTTGCTACATTTGGGGTACTTTAAAGATATTTGTTCATTCATTTAGTTGAATCATCACAGCAACCTTATGAAGTATATATATATTTATTCCTATCCTTTCCACTTTGCAGATGAGGAAACTGAAGCTCAGAGTAGGTCATAAAACTAGTAAGTGACAGAACTGGAAGCTAAACACAGGGCTGCTTGACTCCAAAGTCTGTGTTCTTTCCACTTCTTCATACTGCTTTTTCCTAATGATATATTTAATGTTTTAAATGTGAGCATATAACAAATCTGCTAGATGGTTTTACTAGGAAAAATAAAGGTGGGACAGGTAAAAAACAAAAGAAAACAAAAAAAAACCAGTTGGATTTCTCCAGTAGAAACATCTTTGCAGAAAGGTGGGAGGCAGTGGAGGCAGATGAAGTTATCTCCAACTGTCTTCACACACTAATTTGGTCTGAATTCACTTTAGAGGAAAAGGTAAATAATATAAATTATATTTTCATCCATATTAGCAAACCAAACACCCATGATTTGAATTTTTTACTGTCTGGCCGATGGTTTCTGCATTGTGAAGTAACAGCCTTTATGTTTTAGCCAGTGTTGGGTGGGTGGATGAAAGGGACAAGTTATTTATATTATGGAAATCCAAACTCCTCAGGCAAAACTACTCCCCAAACCAGTCATTTTGCATTTACAATATATATCCAAGCATACCCCTTTTTACCTCCCACTGAATTGTGACCTTGGTCTCCATCTCTGAACCAGCCAGCCTTTGAGCAAATGTAGTTTTATAGTTTAGCTTGAGAACTCCAGATACAAAAGCTTACACGAGTTTTAAGAATGAGCTGAGATAACCGCTAAAGAAAGCTCTTGCTGGAGGAGCCACAAAGCCAGGAACAAATCTCCAGGCCATGTAATCACAAGGGGTTTATGCAAACCTCTTTAAGGAGGTTTACACAAATATATATCCAATTTCCTCTTTGGAAAGGGCTGTTCCTTTCCAGTGAGTCAGTGTTTAACAGAGCTTGGCAAAGCATGAGCCTGTCTGCTGGAAGAAGATGGGCTTTTAAAACGCGCCCTATTCTTTAAAGGAGAAAATAACTCTTAAGCTGCATTTTCATGGCCCACCACAAGAAGCAGGGACAGGGATTCTGTTATCAAGGCATTCTGTGGGCTGGTGTTTCCTTTCCAGACGGTGACTGCACTCTGCTTGCCTGCACCTGCCTTCTTATCTGCCTCCTGCAGGCTAGACTTGCCTTTGTGTGTGCCATCTCTGAGTATGTATCTGTGAACAGGGCTGGGCTTTCTGGGCTTTACTTTTGAATGAGATGGAAAACACACTCAGCAAAGCTTCTACCTCCTGTTTCTGAGTGTGTGTGGGGGTGTTGGGATTTCATTTCATGTTTCTGCCTCATGAGATGAAATGGGCTGCATTGGGTGTATAGATGGTTGGATTGTGCTGTAACATGCTGTTTTTTAAAGAATTGAATGTTGGCCTTCTTTCATGGTAAGTGCTGTTACAATATAATTTTTTTTAGAATTTTTAAAAATATGAAATATGAATAATTTGTGTTGAGCTCCAGATCAAGGACTCTATCAGTTCTACAAGCCTGGCCAGAATGTCATGTTTCACATTCCCAGAAAGCTCCCAAGTTGTGGTACTGCAAAGCTTCTATTGCAAGAATAATTCTCTACTTTCCTGAACAAGTGAAATGTGAACCGCAAGTGATACAGATAAGTCTGCACTGAAATCACCAACTGTAGATTATAAAATTAAAGAAAACAGAGACGAAGCAAAAATGGCTTATGGAACCAATACTATCGCTCTCAATAAAAAGTTTGTAGTGCCTTCTCTTTCACCCCCAAAGTAATTTTTTCAAAAAGATTTCTTCCAAAGTTATCAAACAGAGATGGGATTTTCTTTTGGGGGGTGGGGAGGGGCAGGGATCAGGTGGAAATACTTGGAATTGTTTTGTAAGACCATTTCTCCACCGTTCCCTTTCTCATTTTGCTTGTTACTCTTCTCACGCTCTTGTCTCTTTTGTCTTGTCACCCCCACATCATTCTCCTCCCCTTTTGGTCCCAGTTTTTCTTAACAAATAAGAAACTGGACCCTCTTTAGCAGAGGCCAGCTGGCAGCGTACCCAGGAGCCCAAGTCCCAGGGAAGAGAGGTACAGCCTGAATGGGGCAGCTGCTGCTGGCTCTCATTCCGGAGGTTTCCCATGTGGAGCCCAACAGAGCCACGAGGAGCCCCAGTTCTGTTCATCACAATTGGCCGTGGACAAGTGTAGTTTGTGTGGCCCCACAGACAGCAGCAGTACCAGTCTGAGAATGGAGCAGCAGGAGTGGTAGGCAGGTGTGAGGGGCCTGACTAAGGCCTCAGTCTTTGCAAGGGACATGTGCCTGTCCCACCTGCTCCACCAAGGGTATAGCTCCAAGTTTCATGTATGTTCTTAGATTTTTAAAACTATGGACAAGTTTTAATCAGGGAAAGCTAATGCCATATAACCCTGTATATGAGGAATGAGTTAATTTTTACATATAAGCCCCCTCGGTTATAGGGATACAAAATGATGGTAGTAAAGATACTCCACGTTTTGCTCATTTTCAGTGTGTTGAAGACTGATATGTTACCATGAAGGAGCAGACCATGGCACCAACTGTTGAGTTCCTCTGTTGAGTACTGTTGAATATATTAGGTTCTCAATAGATGTTTGATGAGTTCATAAATAAAGTTCTTATTCCATGGAGATGTGCTCTGTATTTTTCAGTTCATTACAAAAGCTTACTAATCCCATGGCCTCATCTCTAAAGATTCTGCTAGATGGCTGAGATCAATCTGGTAAAGAGCTTACATTAGGGCTCTTTGACTCTTAGAACTGAAGGGACCTTTGACATTACTTTGCCCAGAGGATGAGAAATGATTTGCCTGAGGACCTCCAGAGAGTTTTTGGTAGAGAAAGGAATGGTAGCTTGATTTACAGGGCAAAGATGTTTAGATTTTAACAACAGAAGAGTGGGACTAGTAGTGGGTATTTCGACAACTCTGAGAGCGAACTTGAGAAGTTCTTTGATCTCAAGTTTGCTCTTAATTATTCTGCAGTACTGGCACATCCTTTTCCGTCCTTGTTCCCAAATCCCTTACTGATTGCTACTTCCCTCACCACCCTGGCCCTATGAGGCAGAGGTGGGACAGAGTGTTTGTCCATGTTAGATGCCAGGGCCCAGGCATGGCCACATTCCTTCTCCTTATATCTTTAGCAAAGCTGAAAGAATGCTGCAATGGTTAAGTGAGATTTTACTAATGGCACACACTTGCCTCTTTCCTGCTTGACTGACATCAGAAACAGCAGTCCATCAGAGGCGTCAGCCTTGCCTACGGACCCCTGTAAGAGAGTCTCTATCTCACAATCACTGACATTTAATCCAGAAATAAAAACACACAGCAGCTGTGAAGGTGGAGGGAGTGGGCTTTTTTTTCTTTTTAGAAGGGATCATTGGCCTGCTTGCTGTCTTCCTCTCCTCCGAGCCTGCGTTCATTTCCCTCAGATTTCTCTCCTGTTACACAAGAGGGCGCCTGAGCCCATGTTATCGTGCTTTCAGCAAGGGGAATAGGATGCAGGGAATGGCAGAAAAGCAATCGGGGTGTGTTACAGTTGATGGCCCCTAGATGCAGCAGCACTGCAAAGAAAGAGAAGATAAAAACTCCACCCGGGCACCTAGCGCATGATGTGGGGTTTGGGACCTACTTTTGAGAGCAGCATTACCCAGCTTGGATGGTATCCTAGGGAAAAGGCTGTGTTGGTAAGGGCACTGGAAATCCAGTTGTTTGAGAACTGGCTGAGGAACTCGGGATGTTTTCGCCTGGAGAAAAGGTTTGGGGATGATGGGTGCTGCCTCCACATTTCTGAAGGGCTTTCATTTGAAAGAGGGAATAGCTTATTTTATGTGGCTCTAGCAGCAGAACCTATGGATTTTTAGTGAGAGAGAGATTTTAGCTCAACATATAAAAATAACTTAGTACTTGTGGAAAACAGCATGGTTTGAACAGTAAGAGCCCTGAGTTCACAGTCTGGTCTGCCAGCTAATAACTAGTTCTATGACTTGGACAAGTCACAGCCTCAGTTCTGTTATGTGTAAACTGGGGGCAATGATGTCTATTTCACAGGATTATTGTGGAGATCCAATAATTTGAATAAGGTGCTCAAAATAGTGTCTAGCATTTTTTTTTTTTTTGAGAGCATAATTAAAAAAAAAAAAAAAAGACAGTAGTAGCTGACCTTGAACACTTGTTCTATGAAAACCTTTTTGCCATCTCTCATTCAAGACCTCGAAGTCCCTAATACAGCCCTAGGAGGGAAACTTTCCTACCTTTACTTTACAAATGAGAAAAGTGGGGTCCAGAGAGGTTAAGAGGTCTGCCCAAGGTCTCAGGCCTACGAAGTTGTGACACTGAGATCCTAAGCCAGGTCCGTCAGTCTTCAGAGCTGCGCCCCTGCCAGGACATCATGCTGCCTGCCTGTGTCGATGTGGGGTCTTCACCCAGAGGGCCCCTGGGTCTGGTGAGCTGTTGGCGGGTTTATCTATCACACACAATGACGCAGGGGCACATATGTTGTTCTGGCAGAGGCAAGGCGCATTTTCCAAAGTCAGTCGAAGCAGTGGATGAATAATACAGGGAGAGGGATCAACAGAAGGGGCAGAGAGGAGGCCAGAGCCGCATCAATTCCCCTGCCCCCAGCAGGGGCAGCAGAAGGTGCAGCTGGCAGAGGCCCCAGAGCGGAGCTGCCAGCTCAATCATCTTGCCGCTGGATTTTGCACAGCTTTCCTTCTCCTTTCTCTCTCGTTTTTGACACTTGTGATTATTACCAATCCTGGTGGCGCTGACGCACGGGAGTGCAATGGTTACCATGGCATGCTTAATAGCGAGAGCAGATGTTTGGCAGGCTAACTCCATGCATTCTAAATACACCAGGCGAAAGTCGGTGGAGGGCGTAATTGATTTGCTGACTGCAATGGGATGCCAGCCCGTGCCCGCTCTGAGCCAGGGCACCTTACCGCTGGCTCTCTTTAACACGGCACACAGTCTCATCATGAGCTGACCTCCTGTATGCCCCTCTGGCCTCACATGTTATCGATTACCACCTGTTCTCTCCTCTTCTGCTGTACGCAACACCTGCAGCCTCCCAAACAAGCTGTGGTCTGTCTCACGTCTGGGCCTTCGTACAAGCTGTTGCTCCTACCCGGAACCCTGTCTTTCCTAGGAGTGGGGGAGGGATAACTCTCACATACCCCTCCGTTCCCAGCTTGGGCACGATTCCCTCTAGCATGGCTTTCTTTAAGTCTGAGTTGGCAGGACCACCCGGTGGTTCCTTTGTCGTAGAACTTACTCCTGTTCCAATTGCTTCTTTAATAGGTTATCTTCCTAATAGATTATAAGTTTCTTTAGTGCAGGAACTGTGTTCTTTGTAAGAATAATCTTGACTATAAATTGTCTGAAAAATTAAATGAAATCAAACTTCCATTCAATTTTTTTGCAAAACACCTGGCAACTGATCATGACACTGAGAGCCCAGCCCTCTCCCTTCAAACAGGATTATCATCTTCAGACAAAGCACACTTTCCTTTGTTCATGCCATTGACTCTACCTAGAAACAGGTATTTCCCCCTCACTTTTCTCCACCTTTTGCAATGGTCAGAAGACCATCATGCAAGACGCATCTCAATTTCCATGTAAACTTCTAAGGTATCCCTTTCCCTAAGCAAACAAGATCACTTCTCAAACCACATACCCTTTCCTAACACCCGCATCCTCACTGCCCAGTTAACCCCCACAGCTTGCTGTGTGCATCTCTTTCAGGACCCTTGACTTTCCGAGATGCAGCCAAGTACAGTGGTTATGGGCCTGGGTTCAAGTTCATGCCTCAAGCCTGCCACTTATTTGTTATGTGTAACTTTGGACTTGTTAAATAACCTCCTCCTGCTTCATCTCTCTCCTTTGTGAAATGAGAATAATCACACCTACTCCAGGGGACATCTTTGTGGATTAAATGAAATACAGAAGAGAGAAAATATTTAGCTCAGCCTATGGCACACAGTACAAACTCATTAAATAAGTGACGATTCACTTATTTGCCTGATGCCACCAGTGAGACTGTGCTCTTCTCAAGGGTGTGTGCCATAAACACCATATACCTCTGTGTCCTGCAGATGGTCCAGGTTCATGGGTTTCAGAGTCACTGCATCCCTCTGAATTAATTTCCTTGTTGGTAAATTGGGGATATGAGGTAATCTCGAGCATTAAATATACAAGTACCTTTTAAACTGGAAAGCTCAAAAACAATTTGAGCCCACTTAAAAGGGCTAGTATTAAAAAGGGCTAGTATTAAATGAAAAGCATAGAGCAGAGGTATTTTGTTTCAGCTTCACTTTGAAGGTGACAGCGCTGATGCTATTTGGCACATGATTATTACCCTGAGAACTGTTCTCTTTGCTTGGGAGTTCTGAACCAGGTCACAGGATTTTCCATAAGACAAAACCACTGAGAATTTGCCCAGAGATGTGAGAAACACTGATTTTGACATTATTTTCAAATAATCACTACTGAAAGCAAAGAAACTTCTAGTTTTGTGACTGTGACCAAGTTATCAAATTACTAAAGAAGAGTAAGACAGTGTGTACTAAATGGTTTGATATAATGTAGTGACAAGAGCAAACACTTATGAGGTGGCTGAGATGAACCCCAGCTGGGTAGAGATGGTGGGATAGAATGGTCCCCATCATTCAGTTATACCAAAGTGCTTGCAACTTTTTTCCTATCTTGATGAAAATTCTGTGATTTTTAAAATCTTTCAGAGGAAATATAACTGTGACTCATATGGCTCATATTATAAAGTAGATTTCTTCTACCACTTATTCAACAGTTATAATTTTGACCGTTTTTGGAAAGTTGTAGGGGTGCATAATCCTTCCCAATCACCTCAATACTACCTTGATTCTGTGCCTCTGTATATGAACCTCAGGTGTGTTCCAGCCCCACATGGGTGAGAGTCAGCTTGCTCTCATTTTCTCACCTCAGGTGCAGCCATTGGAGATCTGTGAGTGAAGCCTCTAGGTTATGCCCTTTTTGAGTTTGCCAGGCTGCTATAACAAATATCACACAACGAGTTGGCTTAAACAACAAGCATTTATTGGCTCATGGTTCCGGGGGCTAGAAGTCCAAAATCAAGGTATGAGCAAGTCCGTGTCCTGCCCATCCATGCAAGTCTCCCACATTCTGGTGCTAGCTTGCTGCAATCCTTGGGTTTCCTTGGCTTGCATCTCCACCTCCCATTACATGGTGATCTTTCTCTCCTTGTGTCTGCTCTTCTTGTTTCTGCTGACTTCCAGCTTTTTCCTACTTGGCCCTCTAAGACGTCCTGTGCTTGAATTTCTTCTGCTTTATAAATGACTTCAGTAATATGGATTAATTCCTTCCATGATTCGTTTTGGCCGCACCTTAACTAAAATTAACATGTTCAAAAGGTCCTATTTGGGAAGTGGATGTGGCTAAATCTGTTGGGTGCCCACCTACCACATGGGAGATCCCAGGTTTGGGTCCCATTGCCTCCTAAAAAAGAAGACAAGCAGACGCCACCCCTTCCACAACGAGCTAGATGCTACCCCTGCAGCAATGAGCTAGACGCCACAAGCAGATGCCCATGGGGGAACAGATGTGGCTCAGGCTGTTGGGCACTAGCTTCTCATGTGGGAGGTCCCAGGTTTGGTTCCCAGTGCCTCCTGGGAAAGGCGAGCAAACACTGAGCAGACAGATGAGAGAACCATTGGGGGTGGGGTGGGGGGAAGGGATAAATAAAGAAAAATAAATAAAAGAATCTTTAAAAAATTAAAGTCCTATTTATAAATGGGTTTACACCTGCAGCAATTCAGCTTAAGCTTAAGAACATGTCTTTTGAGGGACACATAATTCAATCTACCACAGTCCCTCTAGACGTTAAGGATTTCTCTGGCTCCTAGTGTGAGATGTAACCCCACAGAACACTGATGTCTGGAGAGCTGGAGTCTAACTCTGAATTTATCAGTAATTTGTGATACTGGGCATGACTTTTCTCTATTTTGGGCTCAGGCTTCCCTGCTAGAAAATACTGGGGTTGCATCGATTGAGGTGTTCATATGTCTTTTCTTCTTTAATCAGTTGGTGTGAATTGCATTGATTGGTTTTTTGAATGTTGAACAAGCCTTGCATTCCCAGGATAAATACAATTTGGAATTATGCTTTTAAATAAATTGTTGGGTTTGATTTGCTAGTATTTTAAGGACTTTTGAATCTACGTTCATGAAGAATATTGGTCTGTAATTTATTTGTTATCTCTTTGGTTTTGGTGTCTCGGTAATCTCAACAAATTGAGTTGGGCAGTGCTCCCTCCTCTTCTGGAAGAGTCTGTATAGAATTGGTATTATTTCTTCCTTTAATAGTTGGTAGAATTTTCTAGTAGACTCCATAATTTTGAAGATTTTTCATATTCAAGCTAGCCTCAGGGTGACAGATGGTCCTTCCTGGTTGACTGAGGATCCTCCCTGGGAGAGGCTTAAAGAGATGTCCCACCTCAGGCCCTTTCAGTGCTCCCTGTCAGTGGAGGAATAGGGAAGCCCCTTTTCTCCAAACCACATGTGGGAGGCTCCTCGTCTCTGACCAATTCTGGTATTAACTCCCCAACCTGCAGTTCACAGCTTTCTCAGTTGAACTCAGATCCTTGGCTCTTGCACTAGCCAGTCACACGGCCTCAGGCTCACATTACCTATCAGTTCCTTCATCTGTGACTGGGTATGATACGTTGCAGATCACAAGGCTGTTGTGAGACTCGAATGAGATGTACTTACAAAACGTTTGGCATAGTAGGTTTCCAACGAAGGCTAGTGGTCCTTCCTAAGGAAACAGGGACAACCATTTTACAGAGGCCATGGGGCCCATCTGGGTAAAAAGCGTTTTGGCTTACTTCTGAATCTGGGATCTGGTTTGTAGTTTTCTGAAGAGTCAGAAATGTAAAGACAGGGCTTGGTTTGTTTTTATTTTTATTTTTGCCATCTGTTCGATAATATGAATGAGTTTACCTTGGGAAAAAACACCCTACAAAGTGATTGGTGGATGAGAAAATTTGTTATAATACTCAATTTCACTCCTTTCATGGTGTGGAGAATGCCCTCTTCACTTACTAAGGCTCCAGAGTTTTGCTTCCTAATGGGTGTTAGAAACCAGGTAGCTATTCAAATTCAAACTAGAGCATAGAAGGATGGTTCCTTTTGATTTAAAAAAAAATGCCATGAGTCAGCTGCTTAGGGAAATGCCTCGCTGATGATATTGGTACATAGAAGCAATTCCATCAGTCTGGGAAGCACATTTTCAGGAGGCAAGATTGGCAGGGTAGAAAGAACAGAATATTAATGAAGCTGTCAGAGGGGATGGTAGTGCTGTTTCAGTTCTGGGGCAGCAGAGAGAGCTGTTGCCTCCTTATCCTGAAATAGAGATTTGGCAGGCAGGGGACCATCACCAAGTTTGGGAGAGGAAACTTGGCTTCTTCTTGCTAGCTGTTGTGGAGTTCCATGATTTACTTAAGAAAACGGTTGGCTCCAAGACTTTACAAGGAAGAACCAAAAGGACAAAAGAATGGTTGGTTGCAATAATAGCAACCTGTGTAAAACTTGCAATGATCCAGGCATTGACATATGTTTATATACTCACAACGGCTGTAGAAGGTAGGTAATACCATAATATCATATATATTATATAACAATATTACTATGCTCATTTTGAAGATGAGGAAACTGCGGCACAGTGAGGTTAAGTGAATTCCCCAAGGTCACACAGTTAGTAATAGAGCCTGGATTTGAACCCAGGCTGCTAGGTTCCAAAGTCCTTACTCTTAACCATTAATAACATCTCACATGTGTAATTTTGATCTCACTTGATCTTACAAACAGTTCTATGAGGTAAATACATTTTTATTACAATTATTTTATAAGTGAGCATTTGAGACTCAGAGAGGGTGGGAAAGAGAGGGAGAATGAACAAACATTGGCCACTGAACGTTCCCAGGTAATTTCTGAAGACACTTTTAGTGCTAGCACTCTAAGGTTTTAGGCTTCATAGAATTGACCAATAACAGAGTTAGAAAGCATCAGAGAGCAGGGCTCAGTGCAAGCCTTATGACTCCAGGCCCAGTGCTTCTTACCCAACACTCTTTTCTGTACACTGCCCTCCTCTGTGCCAGGCTCTGTGGGGATTTCAGGGGTCAGGAGATATGGAACCCTGTCACTGAGCTGTGGGTAGTATGAGCTACACTAACCTCTCCCCTACTTGAGCTTCTCAGCCACTGACCCAGGAAACATGGGTCACAATTTTAGCTCTCTTCCTTGGTAGCCTGGTGACCTTGGGTCTTTCTAATCAATCTGGGGACGTGGACTTTCAGAGGGCAAGACTGAAGGACAGAAGAAACAAAGAGACCACTTTCACCATTGGCTGGGAGAGGGAAAAGGCAAGTCCCCACCTCTGAGTTTGATTTTTATTAAATCAGGTATTTAGACTAGACCATCTCAAAGGTTTTTTCTAAGGCAAATGTTCTATGGGTCTGTGAGTTTAGGTAAGGCCACAAATCTGTTATTAAATCTGGATCTGATGTTTTAGGCCCTCATTCCAAAGGAAAGACTCTAGTGCAAGGTTTCTTAACCTCGGCACTATTGATATTTGGGGCTGGATAATTCTTTGTTGTGGGGGGCTTTTCTGGGCATTGTAGGATGTTTACCAA
Source organism: Cabassous unicinctus (assembly GCA_029593785.1). Lineage (NCBI taxonomy): Eukaryota > Metazoa > Chordata > Mammalia > Cingulata > Chlamyphoridae > Cabassous > Cabassous unicinctus. The sequence continues at coordinate 64,603 of JAQZBX010000410.1, read as the reverse complement.
CATCCCTGGTCTCTACCAATTAGATGCCAGTAGCACCCCCTCTTCACCCTCCCTAGTACTACACTCTGTTGGTGGGAATGCACACACTGGGGTAAGCCAGGAGGACAGTGGTTTGGGGTTGATAATGATAATGGTAATAATAATAGCAATAAAAAACATGTTTTCATTGTCTACTATGTTCCAGTTCCTGTTTAGAACATTGTGCATTCTTATTTCATCTTTACAAACACCCTCTGAAGTTAGTAAGGTTAATCCCATTTTATAGAAGAGGAAACCAAGGCACAGAGATGAAGTCACTTGACTGAGGTCATAGCAGTGAGCTTGGAATGCACACCTGGGCATTCTGGCTTCAGTGCTCATACTATCTGCTTTCCTCAAGGTGGTCTAGACAGCACTGTCAAAGTGAGGGCCACAGTCTGGTGCCCATTCAACGACCATTTGCTCACAGTGTGTGATGAAATAAAAGAATTACATCTCTATGAACACCATTTAATTCAGCTAAGAATTTTTGTAGCCAGGCTTTCTCAATGAAGTGTTGCATAGACTTCTAGCTCATAGTCCACTGCTCTTTCTAAGATACGACTCTGTATTCTGATCTTATTAAGAGATGGCCCTCTTCCTCTTTCCAACTCCATACCATGGAAAGGACCTGGAAATGGATTGCCTTCACTTCATGAGGTACTCTCCTATTATGTCATGACATAGTTATTGAAAGAAACAAAATCACAATTCTTTTGGTCAATGTAATTTCCATTTAAAAAGCACATTTCCCTTTTGAATCTCTCTGGTATTATGGAAAGAGCCTGCACATTGGAATTAATCCTATCTCTCTTATTTACAAATTATGTTAATTTAGACAAATTTTTAAGTCCCTCTGACCCTCAGTTTCCTCATCTATCAGATGCACATAATCACATCTACCCATTTTGTTGTTGCAATGGTCAAATGAGATGATGCATATACTGTGTGTACTGAGCCTAGAAGGAGTCCAAGCACATAGTAGAAGTCAGTCAATGTGAGCTTTCTCTCTCTTTCTTCTATCTAGCATGTACTTTTGATCTACTTCCAGATCTCTAAAACTGTCTCCTAACCACAATAACTAATAACAGTGGAAACTAATCTTTATCACTAGTGCACAATCCATATGGGAGAATGTCATTCTTTCTAAAATCAAGACTAATCAACAGAGTCTCAAGGCCCAGCTCAGTCCTGCCATGAACTTGTGGGAACAGATGGAAAATGGGCTGGGCAGATGGGAAAACTCCATTTTCCAACAGGAATTATTTATTTGTGAAGTTGGAACCACTTGGAAAGAATATTTTGAATTAGGAGGATGAAATATTGTAAGATTCACCACAGGGCCATGAAATTAACTAATGCACTGCAACTACCAGTGGCACTGTGAAGCAGGGAGTAGGAATAATAATGGGGCTTTTAAAAAATAGTCCAAACACATAAATTATTTACCCGTGTGTGTGTCAGCGTCAATGGCTCCCTTGAAGCTGTTATGCTGATGGCATCATCCCTCATGCCTTTCCTAAAAAAAGCTGTTCTCATTGTAAGTTCCTTTGTCCTTGTGATCATGTTATTATAGAATATGAAGATTATAAAGTACATTGATACCATTTTATGAGATGTGTTTCATGTTAGACACTGTGTGTGGTGCGTTCATACCTTTTACCCAGCCCTTAGGATGATCATGCAAAGTAGGTACTTTTAAGCCTACTTTACAGATGAAGAACCTGAAGTTTGGCAATATTAAGTGACTTACTCAAGTCATACAAATAGTATGTATCTTAGTCAGGGTTCTCCGTAGAAACATAAGGGACAGGAATTAAGTATATATAAAGAATATATTATAGGAATTGGTTCATGTGACTATGGGAGCTGGCAAGTCAGAATTCTGTAAGGCAGGCTGCAAGCTGAAAACTCGGATAAAGGCAAATTCTCCAGAGGTAAGTGGATGGTTGAAGTAGAGGTAGAAATTCTTCTTTATGACTTCTGAAATCCTCAGTTCTGGCTTTTAAGATCTCCAATTGATTGGATGAGGAGACTCCCCACATTGTAGAAGGCAATCTCCTTTATTGATTGTAGATACAATCAACTGTAGGTGCAATCAACTAATTATAGCTGCAAAGCCATCTATGACAAACACTCACAATAACAACCAGGCCAGTGCTTGCTTGACCAAACAATTAGACAACATAACTTAGTCAAGTTGATACATGAAATTAACCATCACAGTTTATAACAGAGTTTTACCTGCCTCTAGTCTTGCTTCTTGGAGCTGTTCCCCCAAATGGCCCTGAAGAAATCAAACCACGAATTTGACTATATCACTCACCTGGATTAGTTCCCCCTTTGCCCTTTCTCTGGAATCTAGGGTCTTAGAAGGGCCTTAGCAAGGTTTTTATAGAGCCTACATTTTCCAGCCTCTCCTACCACTTACACCTGGGGCATCATGCTTCAGATGTATATAAAAATAAACAGTTCCCAGAACAGAGGTGGATGCATATCTCAGGGGTTTTTTTTTCTTGCTTAGCCTACCCTGAAAACTCATCTGTGTCCCCCGTATGATGCACCCTACACCTGTTTTGACCAATTGCTTCTCCTCTGCCAGGACTCAGCCACATCATAAATACTCCAGGAAGCCTTCTTTGACATCAGCCATACTCCCATCGCTGGGCTGAGCCATGTGCCTCTCTGTTGTGTCTGAGCACTCCTGGCTTCCCTCTCACACTGCACTTATACATTGTTGTACTGGACAACTTCCATAACTGCCTTCACTAACAGTTTGAGTACTGCCTTATTCATTTCTGTATCCCTGGTACTCAGCACGGCACCAAGCACAGTGGGGTGGCTACAAACAGTTGTTGAACTGATGAGTGAAAGAATGAATGGATGATAAGAATGACAAATGTTTCATGTTAAAACATCCATGTAGTATATGTCTGTGTTATTTGTGATAACCTCAGATTCACAAACAACGAAGCTATCCGTATAAATTGCTAATGCCACATCAGGCTCCTAAAAAGGGTTGAGGGAAACCATGGTGTTGACTTAGTAGCATTCTCAGAGTGAGTGGGATTAAGCTGGGAAGAGAGGTGGACTGGAGTAGACAACATTTTCTGATCTCCTAAGTACCAGAGAGAGAAGCTACCAATAGATCAATTTCACGGGAGTGTCAGTATTGGAAGGAAGTTCAAGTTAGTGAGTTATATTTGTGCAACAACATTAAAGAAGTCCAGACATATCTTGGAAAATCCATTCAAACTGTTCATGAGGCATGACAAATAGTAGGTGCTCAGTAAATACTTGTTGAATAAAAAAGAGAGAAGTATCTGGGGCAAGGCTGAGCTCCTCTGTTTCCTCCCCATACACAAGAGGCCCAGGATAATTAAAAGTCCTAAAAGAATGCTGCACACAGTCCATTACTGGCCCCTCCAGGCAACCCAGGCAGAGTCATCACAGGCTTTAGAGCTGGGCAGACCTGTGTTTGAATTGTGGCTCTATCCCTCTTATGCTGAGCCTCATCTTCTTCATTAGTAAAGTAGAAATAATTCGCATCTCCAAGGCTGTAATGAGCATTAGGTGAGATCACAGAACCTGGACTGCTGTATGCACTCAACATTGAAAGTTTCATTCCCCCTCCTTTGGGTGCAGTGAACATTGGAATGAGGCAGAAGGAAACCAATTTCAAAGTGCATTGGTGTATAGGAACAAAGCTTCTTTGCATACTGTCAGTCTGGCTCTTGCAATGAGGCAGTCCTGTTGCTAGCAGCTGGATAATAAGCCAGGGTGGAGGAGAATTGAGCAGGTATGAAAAGGAACGACCACTAAGAACTGTGCAGAGGGAAGGCAGGCTCTCATCTCTGTCTTTTACTCCTCCTGTACCTTTAGCAAAATCAGAGAACATCTCAAGAGTCTCAGCATCTTCATCTGCAAAATGATTAACTTTATCTCTAATTACATCTGTCTTTCCTCACCTTATTCCTGGCCCATTCTTACGCATTTTCCTTTGGAATAGAGGGTATACATGGAAGCGTACTCTGGACAATGCCTAAACTTCCACAGTTTACCTGGTCAGAAATCAGTCTCTCCAGAGTAGGGAGAATAATGAGCCAGAAATGTTCCTTCCAGAGGCAAAGTATAGATTGGCTCTCAGGCTATCACTATCCACTGGACTTTGTACCAGATCTGGCTAAGTAAATAGCAGAGGTCAGTTAGAGAAAAGGTCATGGACCTCACATCAACTGGGGAAGGCAGTGATTAAATAAGTGATTGCAAATGTGATGATGGATACAAAAAAGCAGAGGAAAATAATCCAGTCTAGGGGTAGTGGTGCCTTCCTTTTCCCTTTCTGCTCTTGGGCTAAGGAGGCTAAGCCCAGAGAACCACTTGGATCTTTCATAATCTAAATATTCTGTCATTCATAGAATCCTATACTTGGAATGGATAGCTCATCTTCCCCATCACTCACAGATTTTCATTCATATTTTGAGTGGTATTTGTGCAAAAGCACAAATGAGGGAGACTAGGAAGGCCAATTCACAGCTCATTTCTGATTGTTAATATGTCTTTTCTTATGATGAGCCAAAATCTATCAACCTATCATTCCCTCTCTGCCTCTTCCAATTCCTGGCACCAAAGAGGAGCAAAATATTGCTCCTATCTGCCCTTCTGTCCCTTCACTATCTCTCCCACATGCTGAATATGAGGGCAGGTGGTTCCATGGTTGAGTAAAGCATAAGAAGTATTGTTAATCAAGGTCAGCCCCAGAGGGAATGGTCTGAGGTTGAGATGCTTAATTGGTGTGCGTTTTTTTTTCAGGGGCACACACATATGGAGTTAAAAATGCATGGTGTAGATAAGAATCTGGATTATGAAAAGTTTCATACAGTAAGGGAAATAGGATTTTGATCTTGGAGAATAATAAAGGAATTTAGCAATTAAAAGTGAGTGAAAAGGTTATTGCAAGAAAATAAACATGCATGTGCAAAGGCAAAAGGACCTAAACATGCGTGATATCTTTAGGAAGCAGTGAATGATCAGTGTGGATGAAATAAAAATGGGAATATGAGGCAAGATAGCTGGGTGAGGCAAAGGAAGGCAGTGAAATGCTTACTTCTGGTAAGAGTTTGGACAAGCCACAGTTTGGTCTTTAATGGATAATGAGCAGTCATGTATTTAGTATGCAGTTTCATGACACTTTAATTTATTCAACACTATTTAATTCCTCCTATAGGTCGAGTCTTGTATGTGGCCCTGATACTTTGGCAGCACAGAACGTGGGACATTGTATATGTTTTATATGTATTTGCTGAAAAATGAATGTGGAAGATGTCTTGGAAGACTTCAGTGATGGACCCCACCCAGGACAGCATTTCCAAAATGTCTTGCCTAGTTCTTAGGCATCTAAAATGTTATTTGAAAAATAAAAAGTACTGTGGTCAAATACTTTTGGATTAAACAAGGATAAGAGGATTTTTTGTTATGTTTTGTTTTAACTGAATTGGGTATTGAGACTCACCAAGGAGGGAGGGATAGATATAGCTTATGGTGTTTCCCAAACTTACTTGAATTTGGAACACCTGCATGATGGAGCATCACCTGGACTTAAACTGTTCCAGGGGACATACTCTAAGAAACACAGGCCTGTAGGTACCTGTAATAAAAAAATAAAGATGCATAATTTTTTTAGTCATTAAGAACATGGTAGAAGGAGAAAGAGATATTGGAGAAAGCTAGCCATTTCTGAACATATCTGTCCAACAAGGAACATATATTACTTCATTTCACATTCCACTGGTGAAAACCAGGCCAAAAGATTTGTCTAGATACAAAGAGGACTGGGAAATGTAGTCCCTGCTGGACAGCAACTTTCCATCTTCAATTCCCACTACGGAAGAGGGAGCACAAGTTTTGGTGGAAATCTAGTTATCTTTGCCATAGTGTCTCAAAGGCTCCATGACTGAGTTGGAGAGAAAACCAGAAAAGTCTTGATATGCAATTCTACACTTCAGAGTTCTAAGAGCTCTTGCTTGGAATTACATCCCTTTTCCTCGTACCTGCTATGGTGTATCAATAAGCTTAGGCCGTTATGCCATGGTAACAAAGAATCCAAAATTGTTAGGGGCTTAATTTGTGTTCATGTTCAAAATTCTGTTTTTATTGTTTTGTGTACATGATATGCTGTCTTCTATACTGCACTCTAAGTCCTAGACTACAACTATAGACTTTGCTGGCTTGTGATGGAGGAAAAACAGAGCATGGAAGAACTACACAATGTACTTTAAAGCTACTGTTAGGAGTGATATGTTAGTTTTGAATTTTATTGACCAAAGAATGTGACTGGGTTCAACAGGGTGGAGCTGACAATTCTCTCAATGGCAGAGGAATTACAACTCACAGGCCATGCCTGCCATCTATGGATTAGGGAAGTATCATCCCCTCAGGAGAGGAAAGAAATTTTGAACAATAACTGTTTTGATAATGCAATATACCACACAGGGGACCCAGAATTCCCACTGCTTGGGATTAGGATACAGAAGGGTCCTGTGAAGTTGCCAGTAATTTCAGGGATAAATGACTCTCAGTTGTTTGCAGTCACTAATCATTAGAGAATTTAAATTTCTAGTCTGAAGAATTCAGAGGTAAAAGTACCACTCACCTGGGGATGCTCTCAGCACCTCTGGAGTCCTGTGTTCAATTCTATCTTGGGGCCAGCACCTATGACGAGGAAAGGATCCCAAGTACTGGCTCATGGAGGGTAGTACATACTACCTATTGTGTGTGTTTGGGGTGGGAGTGTTAGGGGGAAAGGACGGTAAAAATTTAAAAACTGTCAGAAAAGATATTAGATGTGGCTTGCACATGCTCTTCCTTTTTCCTGGAAAGATTACCCAACTCATCATCTCACAAAATTCGACTCGACATACCAGAGTCAATGAAGTGTCTTCTCCAAGAAGCTCTCACTGTTGTGCCCCCATTATTCTCAGGGTAAATCAGTGAAAGAGCTTAACAAACACACAATTATTCATTTATTTGCTTACATGTCTGTTCCCATACCTTTCCCCCTTCAAGTCCCTCCCCACTTGAGTCAGTTCTAGAGGAGAGAGACAAGGTTTTCTTCTTTTTGTCCTTGATGCTTAGAAGGCCCAGGCATAAATAAGGTTAGCACAGTTATCACTGCAGTGATTGATCAAGACTTTACATTCTCTCTGGCCCTAAAGCAGTGTATAGAAAATGCATTAGAAGAGAGACAGATTTTAGAAGAACAAGTTGCAGCTGTCTAGAGAGGAAAATATGGTAAGTAGTCAGAACCCAATCCCTGAAGGTGTTCAAGCATAGGGATGCAGAAGGAAACTCTGCTTAAGGTTGATTCTACCAGAATTTGGGAAAATAGCTTTGATTGCTGGAATCTTCCAGGTATTGACATGTTCATCAATATTTTGGAAGTCTGGTGAGACATTACCTGGTTAGCTGTCTTTCTCATTTAACTGTAGAAGATGGTAGGAAAGTGGGGTGTGTGTTTTGACCAAGGGCTTGGTACAAAGTGCCAATTGCTTTCCACCAGATAAGACTCCATTGGCCTTTGTCAGAGCTCAATCTGCTTGTGAATTTGTCTGGAATCCATTCCCAGCAACACCATCTGTTTGTGATTGTCCTACCATCTGACCATTTACCCAATGTCAACCCCCTTCCTCTGAGCATGCACCACTACCACTTGGAGTCTGCCCATTGGCCAACCTGGATAAACTGAGTCTGAGGAGCAACTGGACAGGCATGAGAGGAACAGGAGGGAGAACTTCTGATGCACTGGCATTCAGGGCCAAGATTTGTCTGGGGAGGCCCCACCAGGCTTTCACACAGAACCTGGGGAGAGAGCATTTGGCCAAGCCAGAGCCATATTGTGCCCCAGGCAGTCTGATGGCTCCACAAATAATATTGATGCCTTTTGTTTGGAAACTCTTTGTGGAGGCTTCCCGTTTCCCAACAAGCCACACTAAATGTTGGGCCGCCCCCAAGACACTTTGCCTTTTGCACAGTCCCGCGGCCAACTGTGCAGGCAGACGAGGGCCCCTGAATGCTAATGAGGGGAACGGCTGGCATTCCTGAGGCTCCCCCTCTCTCCAAACCCTGCCTTTGTTGCTAAGGAGCATTGGAACTGTAGCTGAAAGGCTCTTACAAGAGTGGGGAGTGAGGAGAGGGAAAGAAGAAAGGCGAGCATTTGTTTTCAGAGCTTCACAGTTCTCTGGCCAGCTCTAAAGCTGTCCAATTTCTGATCCCAATTAGAATATCAAATCCCGTTATTGTTTCTCTTAATGATCTTGGGAAATTCCTCTGAAGAGTCAGCGAGCACTTAGCAAACTCTTTGGAGGGCGCCATCTCTATGGTTGTGCTTCTGGATGTGTGAACACACATGCCAAAGAGGCCTGAAAACATCCTTTTTCCCAGTCACCAGAAGGCTGTGATGAAGTGGGGGGAGCTAGAAGAGGGCAAAAAGCTGCTGGGTTTTCACAGTGTTCATGTAGGGACTTCATTCAGCAGCCACTTACCAGGTGCTCACGCAGTGGTGAATCTGGGCTCTGTGCTGGGAATAAAGATGAGGAAGCCCTTGGCCCTGGTATGGAGTTATCTCCAGACTAGCTGGGGAGACAGACCATACATACTAAAGAGAATTCTGCAGGTTATTTGCTCTGTGACATACACAGCACTGCTGGACTTTGGAGTTGTGTAGAACTGGATTCTAACCCTGGCACAGTCACTTTCTAGCTGTAAGTCCTTAGGCAAGTACGTTTACCTCCTTGAGCCTCAGTTTCTCATCTGTATAATGGGGATAGTAATGACAACCTAGTTGGTTTAATGTGAGGACAAGTGCAGGTGAGAGAATGAGGAATAGGAATGTGAAAGACATAGTACCTGCCTTAGTGAGCCAACTGTTGGCTTAGAAGGTGTGTCTATACATGGGAAAGGGACTTAAAGATTTGGCCCATTGAATGGGGGTAAAATGAAATATTGTATAAGAATAATATAACAAACTAGTTTCCCCACATGGAGCATGTCTATGTGCCAGATACATTACTGGGCAATTTGTACACATTATCTCCTTTCATATGAATAACTCCGTGGAGTAGGTAGTATTATTTTCAGGCTCAGAAAGGTTAAACGATTTGCTCAGGGTATCACAGCAAGAAGGTGCCTGCACAGCTGGTGAGATACAGTCTCTGGTTATGCTGTAAGTGCTCTTTCCCTCTTGAAAGGCTGGGGCTTTTGGAAAGTTGGGGCAGCCTCAGTTCACAACAAGCTTCTCCAGGGCCAACTGGAGGTTGACCAGACCACTGCAGGCAGACCCTCATTTAGAAAGGTTCTAGGGAAAAAACGGTCAAGGCCAAAGACACCACGCTTTCTCCACCCAGTGTTTATTATAAGTTCACAATGACACAAGCCATAGGGAACAAACAAAACACCACTGATTTGAGAGAAAAGACAGAGGAATGTAACGGGATTTCCCATAAGCAAACCATAGAGAATTCCCAGCCTAGAGGTCGTAATGATATTCTGAAGCATATATACTAATGATTTCATGACATTGACCCACTTATGCCAAGGGTTTGCCTCGTGGTCAGGCCTCAATTAACATCTATTATCACATTGTTACCTTGATATCTAAGCTTGTCTCTATGGCTTAAGTTGAATTGTGTTTCTTTTAATGTTGACTTAGAGAAAAAGCTGATGACCATTTACTTCAGCACTGTGCTAGTCTTGCAAATGAATGTGCAAACACACATACACACACATACACAGACAAACACAGTACATCTTGGGGGAAAGCAGTGGAGAATTCCAGGCAGGGCATGATCCAAAGGCAATTTTCACTTTGCTCTAGAAGGCAGATACACTTCAAAATTGGTTTTAGCTGCAGTAGAGAACTGACCTTCCTATGCCATTTTACAAAGAAAAATGTTCAAAACTGTTTTGAAGCTTCCTGAATGCTGAGTAGCTATAGAAGGGACATAAGAAAGATGCAGTTCTACTACATGCAAGGAACTGTCCAAATGACATTGCTTTCAGTGTTTATAACTATCCCGTGAAATAGGTACGATTGCTTCTGTTTCAGAGGTGAAGAAAATGAAGCTTAGGGAGAGTAAGCACTTGCCAAGGCTACCACCTACTAAATCTCAGTGCTGGATTTTGACTGTTTTTAAAGTCTATAGTTTTTCTATTCTCTTTGGAAGCATGAGCATGAGGAGTGGTAACTGTGGATTCAGACCTGGCCATGGTTATTCCACCTATAGAAGTATTCATTCAGTCAACGCTGTTCTGAGTAGAGGTTAAATACCATCTCTAGGGACACCTTTCATGCTGTATTCTATGTAAATGGTATTAATTCCAGTTGCGTAACTTGAGGGGTGTTGAAACTACATATCTGGAACTATACTAAATGGCTGACTAAATGTTGAATACAAAGAAACGGGCAAGATAAAAGCATTGCCCTTCAGGACTTCATGTGGGGTCTAAGAACTCCAACATCATAACCAGGACCTCCCTTTCCTCCAACTCTCTCCCTAACTCACTTGCAGAGATGTGGGTTCCACAAGAGCCTTCTTAGGTCTCATATGCAATTAACCAGTGCTTTTCAGGAGGCCCTAGCCCTCTTGCCAGTTATTAACTGACACAACCCAGTGTATTTCTTACCCTTCACTTCTCTGAGCCTCTGTTTCCTCATCTGTACCAGGGCCGTAAAATCTGCCTTACAGATTTGTCAGGGTTGGATGAAAGAAAATATGTCAAGTTCCCAGTAGATTGTAGTTGCACAGTGCATATTGAATTGTTTGATATAATATTCTAATTTTCCTCACTTGATATTTCAATAACATGAACAAACCATGCCTGTCTGCTTATGCCCATGACCTAATATGTAACAAGCAGGTTCTAGGATGTTCTAGGATGATGGGGAGGTGGACAGTCTGCCACAAGTGGCACCTTTCTGGGTAGTTCAAGGATTTTGTAATCATGTCAGAAGTAGAAAACCCTTAGAGATCATTTATTTCAGTGGATCCAAACTGCTTTGTCTTTAAGATTTTGTTTACAAGATTTCATGAGGCACCTGATCATATAAAACAAAACAGGAGGCTCAGAGGATGTTCTGTTTGATTTTTCCCTTGACTTAACTTCTTCCTGTTTCCCACACTGATTTGAAAATCAGTGTCCAGGCCACCTAGTGTTAGTGACAGTGCTGGGAACACCTTCGTCTCTGAAGCCCCAGAACTGCTCCTCCAGTGAGCTCATGCTACCTATGTGGTGTGATATGTGTGTAAGTGTGTGTTGCGTGGGGGGTGCAAAGTTGGGGAGGATATTAAAGGTAGAAGAATATGGTAGCTGGAAGAATGTTCCACCTGATTGTCCTGCCCAGAGAGAGCAAAGAGGATGTTACTTATTCCCAGAATCCTTTGTCACAGGAGTCCCTCTCCTCAAAACTCCATCCAGTACTCTTGGAAAATAGCCCTGCAGACAGTGTAACACAGTCTAGTTTTATACTGGAGAAAACACTGGACTTGTTCAGAAAACTCACTCAGAATTCTGCTCCTAGTGCTCTGAATTAAGATATCATAGATTAATGCTATTACTTCCCTTCTAATGTGGAAATCCCTCCTAGAGTGGTGACTAGGAAAAGTATTGACTTATCCAAATATGATGCATTTAGGCCTACCACATGCCAGGCACGTTTGGGAGTTGACAACATCTAGTTTTCAACTATATGGAGTTGCTGGGTTTGCAGAAATACAGTATTATCAGCAATGTATAATAAATCATGTAATGGTACTGATAATAATAAACCTCATTAGAATAGAAGGCTTTTTGAAGTAATTGTGTTCTTGCCACATCAGAAGAGAAATCCAAGTTTTCCCTGATTGCTTTGAACTGCTCATAAGTGAGCATGATAGTCAGAAACCAAGTCCAACAATAGCTGCATCTTCCTCAACTCTGACAATGCCTCCAACACTGCACTCAGGCTGGGGAGAAACACGTGTCTGGGTAAAAGGGGAGATAGGGAAACATCTGTTCTCACAATATGGGCTTGTTATTATAGCTCCTTTAAGTACCGCAGAGCTGGTTCCAAGAGCATATTTTCTCCCGAACGGAATCTCCGCAAGGCCTGGTCGATTTTCCGAGGGCTCAGGGACAGGTTGTAAATGAGATTGTAGTTGTGAATGAGGCGTCTGGCTCGTTCCTTCTCCAGGACTCCTGTGATTGGGTTGGATGGGTGGAAGGTTTTTGAAAAGAGGAAAGAGAAAACAAAAAGAGAAAAATTGTATTGGCTTGAATGGCTACTAAATACTAAAATGCTAATATTTCAAAAATTTAAACTTGTTAAAAATCAAGTGACACCCTAAAAAATTTATAGCCCTAGATTATATAATATAGATTTCAGGAGGATTTGGGGATGTTTAGAGAGAGGGTGGAGATGGAATCCAATAAAATCTAAATAAATCTAATAAATTCTAAAGCAAGTTAAGTGTGTTCTTCTTAGCCATAAAGCTTTACAGACACATTTTTGAAACAAGAGGGGTGCATATGAAAAACAATTCCTAATTATCCTGGTTTATTTTCATCTTGTTGAAGTATCCAAACATGTCCTCAACATGTAGGATTCAAACAGTTCATCTTTATGCATGTCTTGAAATTTATTTCCTGTGACTTTTCCAGCTTGCTGTGTGATCATAGGTAAATCACCTAATTTCTTGTGGTTCAGAATCTGAATCTGTATAATAGAGATGGTGGTAGTTCTCATCACAGGATATCCTCTGGTATAGCCCCATTATATATACCAATGCCAAAATGCTTTAGAACATTGAGTTTTCCCACGTTAGGCCTAGGTAGATTTTCATTGTTGGAGAGAGGAGCTTAAATGTACAGCATGACATCAGCAAAGATCAATAACTCATTCATAAGTGCCCAATTGTGGGCTTATATGTGTCAAATACTGTGGTTAGGAGATGAGATATGCAGAGAATTAAGTATAATGCAATAACAATAACAAGAGTAACTAATACTTACATAAAATGTAATATGTTTCAGGCACTGCTCCAAGCATTTTGCCAATATTGACTCATTTAATCCTCACAATAACCCATTTTACAGTAGGAGAAATTGAGGCATAAGATGGTTAATTACCTGTTCATGCATTTAACTACCACGTTATGTTATAGAATGAGGGGAAGAGTGCTTCAAATAAGGGTTGCATTGTTTCCCAAATATGTTCCTTTAATTGTGAAGCTCTGTACTACAGATGTCAATACATAGCTTTGAAATATTTTTATGGGGATTAAAGATTTATGTCTCTCATGTTGCCCTTCTATTCTCTTGTAATAGTGCAGGATATAATAGTGATTTTCATATTTTTAAATGTTCCTTGGCCATTTTGTAGAAAGCCACTAGAAGTCCCTTAGAGTTAACGCTTTAGTGAATGCCTGTCATCCATCTCTGTTTAAGCTACCAACTACTATTCATATTTAAATGTGCAAGGACTGTAGGGCTTGATGCTCCCCTTAAAATTACTTTCTAATGGGTGTTAACAGGGAGTTTCAGACAGGTGAATTACTAATGTTATCTATTCTACTTCATTTCTCCCGTCCCCTCCCCTTTCCTTTTCCTTTCCCTTTCCTTTCATTTTCCATTCCATTCCATGCTACCATGCCATGCCACTATCCTCTCTCCTCCATTCTCCTCCCCTCCATTCTCCTCCCCTCCTCTTCCTTCCCTTCTCCTTCCCTTCCCTTCCCTTCATTCCATTCCATTCCATTCCATTCCATTCCATTCCATTCCATTTTTTCTCTCCTACTAGAATATTAGTTCTTTCTTTCATATAAATCTCTTTTGAGTGTATCTTTGAAGTTCTCTGGATTGGGTGGCTGCTCTAAGTCCTGCCTTGGTTTTCTCCCTCTGGACATTTCCCATATTCTGCCTCTGGAAATATGTCATGGGCTTTGGATTAAATTTCTGATTGTAAGACCTTAGGGGAAGTTAATTTAACTTTTTGAACCTCAGTTTCTTCAACTGAGAAAATAGGGACAACTAAATTGTGTGAAAATGAATAAAATACTAAATACTAGCACAGTGATCAGTACTAGTAAGAACTCATTAATGCCAGGTTTTATTATTACAGGATTTTTGTAATAAATATATGATCAATGTTATTTATTTGTTTGTTTGTTTGTTTGGAGGCACCAGGGATTGAACCCAGGACCTTGAACATGAGAAGCAGGAGTTCAACCACTGAGCTACACTCACTCCCAGATCAATGTTATTTAAAATACATGTTTATTAAATACATGTAGTTTATATTTCAATTAAAAATTAAAAGTAATATTAAAAATACATCTAGAATCACCACTGGGGTGTATTTTCAACTCTCTTCTAAGCTTTACCATTGGTAGAGCCTTCCTAGTGTCAAACATTAAGTCCACTGACTGAAATTTATATCTGTCCAATTTACCGTCATTAGGGGATGCCCAGAACAGCTGCATAAAATAACCCTTACAATCCATCTTAGTGTTGTAAAACTTGTTCCTTCTCCAACAGTACCATAGTGAAAATAATAATAAGAACCTCTTTAACATCCACTTTATTTTATAGTCTACAAAGAACTTTCAAATGTCTTATTTCATTTGATCCTTTCTCAAATCTGGGAGGTATGTTTTATTATTATCAATCCTATTTTATAGATGAGGAAATAGGCTTGGAAATTATAAATGACTGGCCTTCAGGACTCTGCATTTGGTGGAGTCTGGGCTTGTATTTAACTCTTCCAATTGAAAAACATCATAAAATCAACAAGCAAAACCTCATGCTCTTTCTAATGCATCATGAGAGCATGGTGTAGAGGGAGGTCAAACAGAACTGGGTTTGAATTATTGCTCAGCCTTCTACTGGCTATTACTTTATCACTTTGAGCTTGGCTTCTCCTTTGTAAATAAAGACACGAATCCTTTCAGCATATGGTTGATGTACAGTGCATGTAAACTCCAGAGCCCATGCAGAGAACGTCCTTTCGGGATTTTGTTGCCTTCTGCCTCCTTGAACTCTAAAATATTTTCTATCTAGACTTTAGCTCACTATACAAATTCCAAATCCACTATTAATCCAAATATTTACCCTAACCATCCTTATTTCTTCAGGAAATATGACCAATTATTCATAGTTTCTCCTTATTCTGTCTCCTCAAGGATATTTTCTTGACAACTCCCATTAGAGAATATGCACAAATAGGTTCCCAGAAACACTGATTTGATGATAGATGATCTGCCTTCACCCTGGATGAAGAATACCCTGACCTACATATTTCCTCACACATAATAAAGAACAGTGATTCATCCGTGGGCAAAGTAGGTATCTGCTCAGCATCTAGAATGAAGCCACGGTGGTCTGCTAAATAACTACTATGGTTAACAAACCAACAAAATGACCTCAGTTAATCCTTTTTCCTCATTAAAGACAGTTGTAGATGTTCCCAGTTATGGCTGACACATTCTTTGGCTGTTGAGGAACTAATGAATTTCATAGAAACCATGAAAACAGGCATAAATAGTGAGCAGGTCATGAGAAATACATTCCAAATTTGACAGAATCTGTTTCCAAAGTCAACAAAACTCCATTCTTCCTCAGAACAGTTCAGAAGTAGAAGAAAGGTCCTAGTCTTTATGGTGTTTCTTAGCAACTAAGTTTATGATCCACCATCCATCATCATAACTCAGTGTTTTTTTAGAAATGTTTTTTCTATCTATTCTTTTTTGTTTGGTTTTTGCCTGTAACCTCATCATCCCTGTCATAGTTCTAGTTTGAATACCGAAACCCAGGGCTATTTCAGTAGCCTCTTGATCCCTTTCCTCTGTTATCTCTCCTAAATAGCCCATCTCAGCTTTCAACCAGGTTTTTCTGGTTGAACCGTTGGTGGACACTGGCAGAGAAGAGAGCCTTATTCTAGTGCTCAGAGTCACACAATGGGTCTCAACTTTCCTATCCAATCCTATCCAATCCAACGGTACCTCCCAGTCCTGCCTTGCTCACTCTCTTGTGCATCATGCTCATTTCCACCTTCTAGGCTTTGCAGAAGATGTTTTCACACTTGGAATGCTCTGCCCAAATATCCAAAGTTTACCTCTCTTTGAAGCTCATCTCATGTTATCGCTCTTATACAAAGCCTTCTCTGAATACTCCAGTGCACATTAGATGACCGTCTTTTCATCTCTTCTCTCTTTCCTTTAAACTCTTTGACACTCATTTCTGTCAATTATAATAGTTTATTATATGCTCCATTTCTCTCTCTCTCGCTCTCTTTTTTTTTTTTTTTTTTTGT
>JAQZBX010000410.1:37342-48143 GCA_029593785.1 Cabassous unicinctus | reverse complement strand
TCTCTCTTTGGTGTAATTATTAAAAGCCTTTGCATCTTGTATAGTAGTTTTACTTCATGTGGTCTAGAATTAAGTTACTTTGAAAATCCATAACAAAACAACACAAAAACAAAAACATACACACAGAGAATGAAAAGAAAGGCATTGCTATTGCTATATGTTTACTTATGGAGAGTGCTAGGAGAGACAATGTGTATACTAACTCTTTAAGAACCACAGTATCTAATTGAATGCAGCAGTTTCAGTCCATGTACTTTTGTATCTATCTCCTGTTCTGCATTCTCCAGGTCTCTCAGCCAGTTCTGGACATCATTCCCTCTCATATGGACATTGCAATAGTCTCCTTTCTCTTTTCCCTACTTCCAATAGCCCCTTCATTCTGCAAACAGCCATCTCAGGATCTCTCTGAAATACAACTTGGTCATGTTACTCCTCTGCAGAGAAACTCTCTACTTGGAAACACTCACCCTCTTTGGAATTAAGTTCAAATTCCCTGGTCTGGTATTCTGAGATCTGACCCCATTGGTTATTTCCACCATCTTTTAATATTCTTCTTAAAAGCCCCTGTATTCTATGCAAACTCCTTGCATTGAGCATCACATATAATACTTACCTTAGCTAAGCTTGCACCTTTGCCAGAAAGGCCCCTCTATTTCTTTTGTGTACAAACTGCACTTTATCTTAATGATTAATTTAACATTAATATTGCCTTCCCCATTATCCTACCAGGAAGAAATTTTCCTTTCTTTGAATGCCTATATAGCACACTCCATGGCATTTATTACTTTCCAACTTGGGTTTGGTTATTTATGTACATTCTTTCATTTATTAAAAATTGTTGAAGAGTATTGTACAAGGTTCTGAGGACCAAAAAGGAAAACAGTCTGCTAGTAAGACAGTAATTAATTCTCAAATAAAAAATACAATATATCAAATATGATAATGGAAGTTAAAGAACCATGAGAGTCCAGGTGAAGATTGGCCTAGATCTGTCTGGAGAATCAGGGCTATCTCAAAGAAGTGGTGCTTGGGTTCAAATTTAAAAATTGTTTAGTCATTAATTAGCTAGTGCACAGGATGGGAAGTTTGCTGGAGTTGAGGCAAGCAGAGGAGAAGCAGACAGCTCAGGTAGTGGGCATAGGGTGAGAAAGGTCATAGATACATGTCAACTTATTCATTATGACTGGGTAGGATATGTTAAGAAAATAATAACAATGGGACTCGTCAGTTGGAAAGAAGCCAGATTTTGCCTTGCTAAGGAGTTTGGAGTTCATCCTATTAGCAGTAGGAAGCCACCAAAGTATTTTAATTAGGGAAATTACAAGATTGGATTGTGGATCAGACTCAATCCACTCAGCAGAGTGAAGGAGGGACCAAAAACAAGGAGAGACTATAAGCAGCCTGGTATGAGGATTCATGTCTGAGTTATCTTTGTATTTCCCAATCATTCTTAGCACAGTGCCAGGCACATGGTTTATAAAAAATTGTATTTATTCAATAAGTGAAAGAAAATATGTCCACTTTTAGACCAGAACATGAATGGAAAGGAACGTTGGCTTTAAGCTTCATATCTTACCTGTGTTGCTCAGATCACACAGATAGAGTGCATTTTCCAGCTTCCTGAATCTGTCTATCCACATCTCACATTCTTCAGACTCGTTCTTCATGACTGGACACACAAAAGGCTGTGAGACTGGCCTTATTGTCAAAGAACTCAGAGGATCTTTTGGGGCCAAAGTCTCAGCAGGAGAGTTTTCTCGCTGCAGCTCCTCTTCTGGAGTTTTCTATCAAAACAAAACAAGCATCTCACTGGCAACACTTTCACCACCCAGAGCTTCTCCAGTCTTCTGGCCAATGATGAGGCCATACAACTAGCAAGATTTATTGCAAGGTCTGGCTTTGTAGCTAGGATGATGAGTTTCAAATCCTTAGTGCCATAGGACATTTGCCAAGTCTTGCTAGATTTAAACTACTGTGCCTAGGTTTTTTGTAAAGGAAATGGTGAACTCATGACTTTTATTTTAGTTCTGACTTGCACAAAGCAAAGGCTTTTGTAATTGACTGAGGCTTTTCATAATGTTCTATCTACTCTGTTTTGTACTAGTGGGATCCATAGGGGATTGGCTTCAGGCAATGATTATACTTCTTGGTAGGAAAACCTCTGGATCATGAGTGTCAGGTTCTTGCCAAGGAATGATTGAAACAATAGTAATATTATCTTAGATTCATGGTCCATTAAAAGGATCACAAAGCACCTTCAGTTCTGTCTGACCCCTTTGTTTAACAAAAGGAAGCTGAGGCCCTAGAGGGTGGAAGTGACTCACCAAAAGCACACAGTCAATGGAAGACACAAGACTCAAGCCATGGGTACAGGTAGTCTAGTTCATTCTGATAACCAACCCCACACTCAGTATATAATAGAGGTGCAATAGGAGTTTATAGAATAAGTAGATGACTGAGTCCCAGTAATGCCATGGAAGGCATTCAGCTATCTACCATGTGGACAGAGTGGACTTCTATTGTTTGATCTGCCCAGCCCTGCTTTTCCAGGGATTTCCCTCCTGACAATCCATATGGTTGTAGAGAAAACTGTCATGTTCTAATTGCATAGTTCAGGACTGGCCATCTAATGCAAAACGGGCTAATAAGTCCATTGTCCAGGAATTTTAGAAATATCTGTATGAGGTAACGACAGAGAGAGAGAGAGAAAACAGAGATCATTTCTTTGTGTGAGAGATTGGAGCTCTAACAGGTTTTCTACTATGTGGAACTGAGAAAAAGCTGGTCTGCTGAGAGACACTGATGAGAAATTAAGCTGACAGCAGAGAGAAGAAAAGAGAGGCAGGAAGCTCTGATGATCTTCAAGTCCCTGTTTCTAGTTCATTCTTGCATTTTGGTCCTTAGGTAACATGATACACCCCTTTATCCTTCCAATAAATTAAGCTAGTAGAGTTGGTTCTGTTAATCACAATCCAAATAGTCCTAACTACTGCACCATAAAAATATGCCCCTCAATTTTGTATACAATCTGTATATCCCAAACTTTCAAATGCCTGGATTTCTCCAACTTTGTACCTTTGTCTCAAACTTCTCACATATAATCTGTGAAAATCTCAGCTCTAAAGAAAAGTAATTACAACAAGGAGACAAATTTTGAGCTTAATGAATATAGATTAAGCTGCTGCTGGGAAATGAGAATTATTTTGTTTGAAATAATTGAATGCTATATAAAATTGTACCTACATGCATAATTAGTAATCAGTGAGCTTTAAGGGATTAATAGAAAATAAATCTATTTTGATAAAATCTGTTTGGGGAAAAGCAGAAAGTTATCATAAAGTAAATTAGAGTATTGGTTCTTATATTTTTTAGAGCTTTGGACTACTCTAGAGATCTAATGAAAGCTTTAGATAGTCTATCCAGGCAAATGTACATTTGCACAAACTTTGGTGTATGATTTTAGAGAGTTCCAAGATGTCCTTGGATCTGAGAAATTAATTTTAAATAGTTTTGCATTTCTGCAGACAGCACATCATTTTCTTTAACCACTAAAGATGAGGGGAAGGAAATTGGCTTGGGCCTGAATTAGATTCAATTCACTCACTCATGCTTTTGTGTTTTGGTCCTACTAGGTCTGAATTCCTTGTTTGGCACATAAGACCATTCACGTTTTTATTCTGGATTATTTCTCCAGCCTGATCTTCTTTCAGTCCTGCATATATCTTTTTCTCCAGCTACATAAAACCATGTCATTTTCAGGAAAATTGAAGCTATTTTATGCCTTTATGCCTTCACATGTGCTGTTTCCTCTGTTATAAAAACCTTCTGGTCCCCTATTTGTTAATTGTTTGAGCTTCTACTCATCCTTCATGGCACAGCTCACATAGCCCTTCTTGTGGGAGCTTTCCCTGACATTCGCAGCCCAGGGAGGGACTAATTCTTTGTTGCCTCTTTGGCTATCATAGCACTTATAACGGGGTATTGTGATTGTCTGTTTTATTATCTCTCTCCTTTACCTGAGATATGGAGTCTGGGCTGTGAGATAGTCATTTATTTATCTCCAAGGTCTAGTTAGTGG
The DNA here is from genome assembly GCA_029593785.1 of Cabassous unicinctus. NCBI lineage: Eukaryota > Metazoa > Chordata > Mammalia > Cingulata > Chlamyphoridae > Cabassous > Cabassous unicinctus. The sequence continues at coordinate 44,065 of JAQZBX010000410.1, read as the reverse complement.
CTGGTACATAGTAAGGTTCTCAAGACATGCTTTCTGAATTAATAAGTGAATGAATGAATGAATGATTTTCTATGGGACCATTGGGAAGTTGCTTTACCACCCGTCTGCTTCAATTCCCCTTCCAAAAAAAGTGGAGCAATGAATGCTGCTTATACAGGAATGTGAGAAGAATCAATTATTGCAGAGTTGCAGTAAAATCCTCAAACAAGAGGCAAAAAAAAAAAAAAAAAGAGCAAAGTGTATTTCTTATAATCTTATTCACAACAGACTTAACACTCAAGGAGAAAAGCATTTGCTGTTGTTTCTTACATGGCAAGAGGCTTGCCAAAATGGATACTATTTTCTAAAATATTTCAAAGTGTGAAGTGCATGAAGAGGCCTCCCGTCATTTTAAGATGAATTATGTTCTAATCTGAGTATTTAAAAAACAACAACAAGAGAAAAACTTAGGCTGTTTTTCAATTCTGTCTGCATTTTCTCCTGGCTAAGTGCTAGGAATATTAAAATGGATTTTAAATTTTTGCCAGATTTTTTTTTTAATCAAAGGACCCATTACATTTTGAAATCTGATGTCTGGAGGAAAGGTCACCTACAGTTTCTGGAAGCTGGACTTCAGATGTTAAAATAGGCCTCATACCCACCTTGTATTTTGATGCCTGTTGGTGGACTGTTCATGGCTTTGGAAGGACACCTGTACAGCTGGTACAAGTCCAGTTTCTTGGGGGCAGGGGGCAAGCTCATCATGAAGTGGTGGTGAGGGGATTCCTGCATACCAGCTAGGACAGGAACCAACCCACGCTCTAGGGCTTCCTCTGCCTCTGCTCTCTACTTGAGGAGAGTCTCAGAGTCAAAGAAGTCTGACATAGAGTGGTTGAGTGAGCACCAAACCCATCCAGCATCAGAGCATAGCAGGCCAAGGATCTGTGAAAACCTTCCCCAATCCCTATATACCCCACGTGCATACCCTATGTTTAGCTGTGCTTTGAGACAGCTCAGGAACTTCTGGCTCCACTGGAGTGGTAGGGATTTCCTTTCCATTCTCTCCTGAATCAGAAAGAAAAAAAGTGGAAGGGTTTATTTTGTTTTCTCCATTTAACACACAGGTATATCCAGGCAAAGAAAATATTGAGGCTTTGCCCCTTGGCTGGCACCGTGTTAGGTGATGAGGATATACCAGTGAATAAGAAAGATGTTGCTACCCCGATGGAGCTCGTATAGGGGAGAACATGTTAAATAGTTACTCAAAATTATTTAATTACAAAGTACCAAAAGTATGACAAAGGAAATACAGGGAAATATGGAAATATTTAAGTTTATTTTGGGGCAGGGCTGGGAGTGGTGGAAGATGAGGTCTTGGAGGAAGTGACACTTAAACCGGTGACCTAAAGGATGAATAGGACTTATCCAGGCAGAGGTAGTGGTGGTGGGTGCATGTAGATCAGAGAGTTCCAGATAAGTGGAGACAACGGTGTGTAGAGAGCTCTTGAATTAGGAGGGCTTTTAGAGTTTAGTGGGTAGGAAGAGGCCTCTTCCCATGGTCCCACTTCTTAATTGTGTGGGCAAAGTGTAAACTATAATGTAATCTTTAGTCCTTGGCTAGTACAATGCTTCAATATGTGTTCACCTGTTGTAACAAATGTACCACACAATGAAAGATGCTGTTAATGTAGGAAAGTGTGGGAAGGGGAGGGGGGTGGGCTATATGGGAATCCCCTATATTTCTGAAGTAACATTTATGTGATCTAAAGCTTCTTTAAAAATAAAAACAATATTTAAAAAATCTTTTCCACCAAAACAAACAAACAAACACAAACAGAGACACAGGCATTTAGGCCCCTCTCTCCACTCAGATTAGTGCCTGAAAAATCAGGTGCAAATTTTCTTTCTCTTGCCCCTTCCTTGTTCCTTTCAATGGGCTGAGGCTCTGGAGGGGAAGAGGTTTGAGCAGCATCCACATACTTCAAATTCTGTTTCCCAGGCACTACTTGTTGCAGGCTGCTGTCTCCATGAATGGAAGCAGTTTCCTCAGGATGCAGGAGAAAACCTGAGGACTTTCTGCTGAATCTTCTAAGGCTTATTGACAGTATCATTCATTCCTCACTCAGCACCTTGGATCAGTCTTGGCTACTTATTTACTTTACAAATCTGTGTAACAATCACACAGCGGAAACTTCTGAAACCCTGAACTTCAATATTCAGTAACGAATTAAAATATGCAATTAGCATATATATATTATTTCTGAATTGGTCTCCCTATTTTCAATAAAAATGATTCAATCAATATATTTTCAACAAAATGTATAGGGAGACAGTGTAACAGCGGTTGAGAGTATGGGCTCTGAAGCCAGATGTCTTGGGTTTGACATTTCGGCTCCTCTCCTTATTAATTGCATGACCTTGTCCTCTCTGTGCCTCATTTTTCTCATCTATAAAATAGGGAAAATGACACCTGTAGGTTATTGTGAGGATTAAATGACCTAGAAAATGTAAAGCAAGTTCAGTCAATTCTCCTTATTCATGGGTTCCATATTTGTGAATTTGCCTATTTGCTAAAATTTATTTGTAACCCTCAAATCAATACCTGTGGTTCTTTTGCAGTCATTTGTAGACATGCATAAAACAATGAAAATTTTGAGTTGTCAGATAGACACATTCCCAGCTGTGGTTGAACAAGGTGATGCTCTGCCTTCTTGTTTGAGCTCTCATATTGTAAACAAGTGTCTTTTTGCAGGATATTTAGTGCCATGGTTTTTGCATTTTTGTGCTTTCTCTTAGCTTAGAATGGCCCCCACACCTAGTGCTGAAGTGCTGTCTAGCGTTCCTAAGTGCAAGAACACTGTGATATGAAAACATACCTCTCCGATAAGATTTGTTCAGGCATGTGTTATAGTGGTGTTGGTCATGAGTTTAACGCTAATGAATCAACAACATATATATTAAACAAGATGTATTTTAAAAGAAACACACATAAAACGATGTTACATACTGACTGGTTAACAAAATGTTGTGGTCAGAGGCTAGCGGGAACCTAACTCTGTATTTCCCCTAGTAACAATGGTTCAGGATTCATTAATTTAGCGTCTGGGCAACTTTGCAGAATATAACTACTGTGAATAATAAGCTTCAACTGGACTTGGAACATAGCAAGTGCTCAATAAATGTTAATTAATATTGTTATCTGGGTAATAATGCTCACAAAAATAAATGTATATATCAGATTAAAAAGCCTTTTGTTAGACTTTTAAAATTGCACCTACGCATTTTTATGCATCTTCTCCCTCAGTTTCTCAAGGAAGAAAGTATGATTTCAAAATCTTTTCTGGATCCCCAGCACCGCCCCTACAGAATAAGTCAGGATAAGTACTTAATGCATGCTTGTTGAATAACTGAATGACCATGTGCCCTAATTTGGGGTTTGGAAAATAAAGTCACTTCATATGTAAGTTCTTTTTCCCAAATTCCCATTTCAGGCCCTTGGAGAGGAGGGATTTTTTTCTACATTTCTTTATCCTCCACAGATGCCATATAGAGTAAACTATAATAGATGCTTGGTGAGGATCATGATGGCAGACAGTTAGGGCAGCGCCTCTGAGGCAGATGTTATTGAATTCGCTGAAGTTTTAAGTTGACGTGAGAACACTTCATCACCTGGTAGCACAGGCTCCTATTTATTCAATCCAGTTAGTAAAAGAAAATCTCTGTTTATTGTAGGTGAAAAAAGTTCAAATTATTCAGAATCGTAGAATTTGAGAATTAAAAGGGATTCTAGAAACAGTATGGCATAGGGCAGGAAGATGAAATTTGGTGACAAACAGACTTGAATCTAATCCTGATTCTTCCCTTTACCAGCTATAAGCTTTTGAACCCTAAATTTGTCATTTGTGAAAAGGGGATGATACCAACAATTTGCAGTAATACCGTTGATATAAAATACAATTACCTACATAAAATAGTTAACATACAGAGAAAACGCTCAATACAAGGTATTGTAGTTTGTTGTGTTATTATTGCTATATGACCTTAAGCCACTTAGTTTCTCCAGAAAAGAGAGCATAACATTCATTAACATGGGCTAGGCATTTTGCTGGGCATTGTTCACATGCATTATCTCTTTTAGAATAAGATCTAGAATCTAGACCTTGTCCCAGCCCAGTTCTTCTCTGCTGTCTGAACTTCAAAAGTTCCATTAGGAGGATACAGATACTAGTCCACTTGCTCTCTCTCTCTCTTTTTTTCTTTATTTTGTACATTTAATAATTGAAAATATAAACAATTAAAACCTAAAAAGTAAACACAGATGAATAAATATACACATTTCTCAATTAAATGTACTGGATACATATAAATTTTTTTTTGAATCAAACAATATGTTACACAATATATTTAGCTCATAATAGCGCATTCGTACATATTTGTCTTTTGTATCTGGCTTGCTTCGCTCAACATAATGTCCTCCAGGTTCATCCATGTTATCATATGCTTTACAACTTCACTTCTTCTTACAGCTGCAAATATTCCATCATGTGAATAGATCACAGTTTGTTTATCCATTCGTCTGTTGATGGACAGCTGGGTTGTTTCCAGCTTTTGGCAATGGTGAATAATGTTGCTATGAACATCGGGGTGTGGATGTCTGTTTGTGTCACTGCTCTCAGTTCTTTTGGGTATATATACAGTAGTGGTATTGCCAGGTCACGTAGCAAGTTTATATTCAACTTCTTTAGGAACTGCCAAACAGTCCTCCACAGTGGCTGTACCATTCTGCATTCCCACCAACAGTGAAGAAGTGTTCCTATTTCTCCACATCCTCTCCAACACTTGCAGTTCGCTGTCTTTTTAATAGTGGCCATTCTGATAGGTGTGAAATGATATCTCATTGTAGTGTTGATTTGCGTTTCCCTAATCATGAGTGATGTTGAGCATTTCTTCATGTGTTTTTTTGCCATTTGTATTTCTTCTTTGGAGAAATGTCTATTCAAGTCTTTTGCCCATTTTTTAATTGGGTCGTTTGTCTTTTTATTGTAGAGTTGTAACATCTCTTTATATATCCTGGAAATTAAACTCTTATCAGATATGTGATTTCCAAATATTTTTTCCCATTGAGTTGGCTGCCTTTTCACCCTTCTGACAAAGTCCTGTGAGGTGCAAAAGTGTAATTTTGAGGAGGTCCCATTTATCTATTTTTTCTTTTGTTGCACGTGCTTTGGGTGTAAGGTCCAAGAAACCACCACCTACTACAAGGTCTTGATGTTTCCCTACATTTTCTTCTAGTAGTTTTATGGTCCTGGCTTTTATATTTAGATCTTTGATCCATTTTGAGTTGTTTCTTGTATAGGGGGTGAGATAGGGGTCTTCTTTCATTCTTTTGGTTATAGATATCCAGTTCTCCCAAAACTATTTGTTGAAGAGACTGTTTTTTTCCATTAGCGTGGGCTTGGTAGGTTTGTCAAAAAGCAGTTGACTGTATAGGTGAGGGTTTATTTCTGGGTTCTCAATTCTATTCCACTGATCGATGTGTCTATCTTTATGCCAGTACCATGCTGTTTTGACCACTGTAGCTTTGTAATATGTTTCAAAGTCAGGCAGTGAAATTCCTCCCACATCATTCTTATTTTTTAGAATGCTTTTGGCTATTCGGGTGCATTTACCCTTCCAGATGAATTTGGTAATTGCCTTCTCTAATTCTGTAAAGTAAGCTGTTGGGATTTTGATTGGTATTGCATTGAATTTATAAATCAGTTTGGGTAAGATTGACATCTTTACGATATTTATTCTTCCAATCCATGAACATGGAATTTCTTTCCATTTGTTCAGGTCTTTTAAAATTTCTTTTAGCATTGTTTTGTAGTTTTCTGCATATAGGTCCTATACTTCTTTGGTTAAATTAACTCCTAGGTATTTGAGTCTTTTTGTTGCTATTGAAAATGGAATTTTTCCCCTGATTTCCTCCTCAGGTTTTTCAGTACTAGCATACAAAAACATTACTGATTTTTGCGTGTTGATCTTGTATCCTGCCACTTTGCTGAACTCATTTATTAGTTCAAGTAGCTTTGTTGTGGATACTTCAGGATTTTCTAAGTACGGGATCATGTCATCCGCAAACAGTGAGAGTTTTACTTCCTCTTTTCCTATTTGGATGCCTTTATTATTACTTTTTTCTTGTCTAATTGCCCTAGCTAGAACTTCTAGTACAATGTTGAATAACAATGGTGACAGTGAGCATTCTTCACTTGTTCCTGATCTTAGAGGTAAAGCTTTCAACCTTTCCCCATTGAGTATGATGTTGGCTGTGGGTTTTTCATATATGCCTTTTATCATATTGAGGAATTTTCCTTTTATTCCTATCTTTTGAAGTGTTTTTATCAAAAAAGGATGCTGGATTTTGTCGAATCCCTTTTCTGTACCTATTGAGATGATCATGTGGTTTTTTCCTTCAATTTGTTAATGTGGTGTATTGCATTGATTGATTTTCTTACGTTGAACCAGCCTTGCATACCAGGAATAAATCCCATTTGATTGTGATTTGCTGTTGGATTCGATTTGCAAGTATTTTGTTGAGAATTTTTGCATCTATGTTCATTAGAGAGATTGGTCTGTAATTTTCTTTTCTTGTGGAATCTTTATCTGGCTTTGGTATTAGGGTGATGTTGGCTTCATAAAATGTGTTGGGTAATTTTCCCTCCTCTTCAATTTTTTGGAAGAGTTTAAACAGGATTGGTGTTA
>JAQZBX010000410.1:0-37242 GCA_029593785.1 Cabassous unicinctus | reverse complement strand
TCTAGAATTCACCTGTGAAGACATCTGGTCCTGGACTTTTCTTTGCTGGGAGATTTTTGATGACGGATTCAATCTCCTTAAATGTGATTGGTTTGTTAAGTTCTTGTATTTCTTGTAGCATCAGTGTAGGTTGGTTGTGCATTTCTAGAAATTTGTCCATTTCATCTAGGTTGTCTAGTTTATTGGCATATAGTTTCTCATTATATCCTCTTAAAATTCTTTTTATTTCTGTGGGGTCATTTGTAACTTCCCTCCTTTCATTTCTGATTGTAGTTATTTGCATCTTCTCCCTTTTTTTCTTTGTTAGTCTAGCGAGGGGTTTGTCAATTTTATTGATCTTCTCAAAGAATCAGCTTTTGGTTTTGATATTCTCTATTGTTTTTCTGTTCTCATTTTCATTTATTTCTGCTCTAATCTTTATTATTTCTTTCCTTCTGCTTGCTTTGGGATTGGTTTGCTGTTCTTTTTCTAGTTTCTCTAGTTGTTCAGTTAAATCTTTGAGTTTAGCTCGTTCTTGTTTTTTAATATAGGCATTCAGGGCTATAATTTCCCTCTCAAGACTGCCTTCACTGTATCCCATAAGTTTTGATACATTGTGTTCTCATTTTCATTTGTCTCAATATATTTACTGATTTCACTTGCAATTTCTTCTTTGACCCACCGATTATTTAGGAGTGTGTTGTTCAGTCTCCACACATCTGCAAACTTACTTTTTCCTGTCTATTACTGATTTCTAGTTTCATTCCATTATGATCTGAGAAGGTGCTTTATATAATTTCAATCTTTTTATATTTATTGAGAGCTGAATTGTGACCTAACATGTGGTCTATCCTGGAGAAAGATCCATGGACACTTGAGAAGAATGTAAAACCCGATGAGTTTGGATGTCGTGTTCTATATGTCTGTTAGGTCTAACTTGTTTATCATATTGTTCAAGTTCTCTGTTTCCTTGTTGATCTTCTGTCTAGTTGTTCTAATGATGTTGAGTGGGGTGTTGAAGTCTCCAATGATTATTATAGAAATGTCTATTTCTCCCTTCAGTTTTGCCAGAGTTTGTCTCATATATTTTGGGGCACCCTGGTTAGGTACATAGATATTTATGACTAATATATCTTTCTGGTGTATCATACCTTTTATTAATATATAATGGCCTTCTGTATTCCTTATAACTTTTTTGCATTTAAAGTCTGTTTCGTCTGATATTAGTATAGCTACCCCTGCTCTTTTCTGGTTACTATTCACATGTAGTAGCTTTTTCTAACCTTTCAATTTCAGCCGGTTTGTATCCCTGGGTCTAAGGTGAGTTTCTTGTAAGCAGCATATGGATGGCTCATGTTTTTTTATCCATTCTAACAGCCTGTATCTTTTGATTGAGGAATTTAATTCATTCACATTCAATGATATTACTGTAAATGCACTATTTACTTCCTCCATTTTATTCTTTGGTTTTCATATGTCATCTTGTTTTTGTCTCTTTTTACTCTTATGGTTATCCTTTCTGCTATTCTTTCTTCTATACTCTCCTCCAAGCCTTTCTCTCCTGTCTCTCTTTCAGGTTCTAAGGTTTCCTTTAATATTTCCTGCAAAGGTGTATTCTTTTTTGCAAACTCTCTTAGTTTCTGTTTGTTTGTGAATATTTTATACTCATCTTCATATCTGAAGGACAGTTTTGCTGGATAAAGAATTCTCGGCTGGCAGTTTTTCTCTTTCAGTTTCCTAATTGTATCATACACTTGGTCTCTTTTAAGCTTCCCTTTCTCCTTCCTAATACTTATAATCACATAAAAAGGTAATGGTTTGCACATGTAAAAATTATTTGAGAAACCTAACTGAGGCAAAGATTTTTTTTTTCCTTTCTAACGCAGCAGGAAGGATAAATAATAACCATCTGTCAAGTCTGCCAATTGAAGATTTGTACTGGAGGAAATAAGCCAAGCTGGCTTCAAGAGATTTCCAGGTGTTGCAAGGGCCAGATTTTATAGGGCTTCCAGTGGATTCTGATAGTTATACAGTCACCCTTCCAGTCCACTCCAACTAATGACTTCAGATAAGTGGCCTTCAGTGCTGGCTGCACATTAGATCCCCTGGGGAGCTTTAAAAATAACCAATGCTCCAGCCTTACACCATACCAATTAAATCACATCCCCAGGGGTAGGAACCCAGATCAGTACTTTTACAAAATTCCCTAGGTGATTCTAAAGGGAAGTCTGGTAGAAAGCAACTGATTTAAATAAAGACTTCTGGCCTCACTGGACCTGCTAAATGAAGCTTTTGAGAGAAAGAAACTAATATATGTTAAATATTTATTATATGCCAGACATTTCCCATATATTTTCTCACTTAATCTAAAGAATAACTCTATGAGATAGAAATTGTCTTCATTTGGCAGATGAGAAAACTGAGGCATAGAGAGGTTCGGTTACCTGCTTAAGATAGTAGAGGTAGAGTCACTTCTGGAAGTCTCAGGAATGGCCCCAAGCAAATCCTGATAATACCCTCCAGATATAAAACCCTCTCTCATTCATTCATTCAGTGAGGACCTACTACATGCGAGGCACTGTTCTAGCCACTATGATGTAACAAGCAGCCAGACAGAATCTTTCTTCTCACGGAGTGTACATTCCAGGGGTGAGGGCAAACAAATAGATATATAAAATAGGCAGGCAGTGAGAAGTGTTTATTAGCACAACTAAAGTCAATTACGGGTGTGGAAAGTAATGGCAGTTGCTGTTTTAGATTGGGAATTCACAGAAGGCCTCACTAAAAAAGTGACGGTTGAATAAGGTCCTGAGCAAATAAATAAGGAAGCAAACCATGCAAATATCTGGGGGAAAACTGTTCTGTGCCAAAAGCCAAGGGCAAGAGCCTGGATGCAGGAGTGTTTCATGCATTCAGACACTAGCTGAGAGAAGAGTTTAGCGAAGCAGAATGAAAAAAAAAAGTGTTTATAGAGTTAAAGGGCCTCACACATCACTCCCATCTGACTGAAGCTGATTTTTTTTTTTTTTTTTGCTTTCCAGCATTCATTCCCCATATGGTGATTATCCTCTTCATTATCCCCTTCTAATGATAGCAACCAGATTTTGCTTTGTGGAGACCACTTTTCCCTCTACCTCAGCACTGTGATTTCATGGAATTGACCCACAGCTCCCACTCCAAACTTGGTCTCTAACTAGTTTAAGCCTAACAGGGTATCACACACCCCAGTCACAGTCACTGGTTCAAAGATGGACACAAAACTCAATCTCAGCCTCTCATACCATTTCTTAGAAAGTAAACTCTTTTTTGGGTGGGACCTACCAAAAGAGTGCTATGAAGATACAATGACTGTAGCTGCTGTAACTACTTTACTGGGGAGTGGCTGGGGAACATGTACAGCCTGAAGATGCAGCCAACACCAGGTAAAGCAGGGAACCAAAAAGAAATCAGATATTTGGTCTTAACATTTGAATGTCTAGATCAAACCATACCTGCAGCCCTTGCTGCTGCTGGACATTTCAGTTAAATAAACTAAAATCTCTTTATTGTTTAAATCCATGGAGTTGGCTTTTCTGTCCCTTGCAGTAAAGTACTCCTAACTAATAATTGCTAAAGATGTTTTTTTTCCTTAATAAAAGGGAAGTCAAACTCTTAGTCATTCTTCTGTGTTATCTTCAGTGATAGGCCTTCAAGAGATGTGTGAGTGGCTCAATGAATCTCTGAGGCTATCGTCATTCCCTCTCATTTTCCCCCACCAGCATCCACAGAGGTTGCTCAACCTCCTTACTTTCTGCTTCCCTTTCTTCCTTTCCCTCTCTCACAGGCTCCACAGTGAAGAGATTCAAAGTTGAGGGCATACTCCACTGTTTCAAAGACTACTTTAGACCTTAGACTACGCTGTTGGAAGCCTACTTGCTGTGCCAAAATGTTGGTCAGAAGAGGGTAATAAATGCCTTCTAACAGCAACAGCAGTCTGAGGGTCCTACCCTACTTCATGGTTTGCAGGTGTTGGGGTCACCAACAAAAGTATGACCCAGGCACAGTGTAGAACAATGTTTACTCACCTAGAGAAACAGGCACAGTGTAGAACAATGTTTACTCACCTAGAGAAACAGAGCAAGGTCAGCTTCAGGAGTGGACATAGGTTCCCCATAGCCAGTGAGTCTCAATCCCATGGCCAATGCAGGCAGATGGCCTATGCATACCTGCCTTGTGCCATAGTGGAAGGACGCTGCTCTAGCCTCCACAGCAGAGGTGGACCAGGTACCAGAAAATGGACATCTTTTGTCAGACTGTCTCCAGTGAATGTTTACATATGCTTGGGAAGGAATGTGCTGCCAGGCAGGCCACTATCTGCTAGGAGATGTGTTTTACCTCAAAGACTCCTCAGAAGAGAGGCTGCCCATATTTATCATCCTGTCCTACCAGACAGGCTAACACAATCCCCAGCACAGGGTTTATTTGTGGGTCACAAGGAAAGATGGCAGGCTGTGCTCAGATTGTTCTCTATCACACATACCATGAATGGAGGGAGAGTTATGAGAACTGGCTGACCTGTTCTGGGGAATCAGTCTAGCCTTATATCATATAAGGTCAGAAATGAACCAGAAAGATCAAGGAAAAAATTACTAACAGACAAAGAGGGCAGGAAGGCAGCATGGTGTAGTGGAAAGGCTTTGAAATCAGAGAACAAAATTCAAATTCAGATACCACCATTTTTTCATTTTTTAGCTTTGTGATATAAGATGAATTACTCATACTCTCTTAATCTTGGTAAAGCCGGTGTACAATTGGGATATTAATAAAATCTAATTGGGTTATTCTGAAGAACAGAGATTAAAATACACAAAGTGCCTGAAGCATGGAAATTTTTAACATATTCACACACACACAAGTGAACAAATCATAAAGTCACAGCTTGATGAACTTTCACAAACTGAATAGACCATGTAATAGCCATTGAGAATAAGAAACAGAGGACCAAAAGAATCCTAGAAGCCCTTCTTGTGTCCTTGCCTAGTCACTATTCCACCCTCCTCTCCTACAGTAACCACTATCATGGCTTCTATTCCCATGGGTTAGTTTTGCCTGTTTTTGAGCTTTTCTGAAAGGAATCACTTAGTGTATACTCTTCTGCATGTTATGTTGGTGAGATTCATTTACTGTGTTGAGTAGAACAGTAGTTCCTTCATTCCCTTGGTTATATAGCATTCCACTACATGAATATACTATAACTTTCTTATCCAGCCTACTATTGATAGACATTTTTGTTCTTCCAGTTTTGGGCTATTGCAAGTGGTACTAAAATGGCCTACTTTTAGACACAATCTTTGACATACATATATACACATCTATTAGATATACCCCTAGAAGTAGAATAGCTGAATTATAAGGCATGCATATATTCAAATTTAGTAGAAAGCAAATATAATTTTTCAAAAGATGTGTACCAATTAATACTCCTCTTAAAAGCATATGAGAATTCTATTCACTGTATATCCTAGCCTTGATATTTTTAGGCTTTTAAAATTTAGGCATTTTGGTGGATGTGTACTGATATATCATTGAGGTTTTAATTTGCATTTCCCTGATGACCAATGGAGTTTAGCATCTTTTCAAATATTTGTTAGCCATGCGGGCATCATATTTTGCTATTATTTTGTTCAGAATTTCTGGACCTATGTTCTTGTGAGAGAATTGCCTATTACATCCTTTCTTGTAATTATATTGTTCAAATCTTCTATATCTTTACTGATTTTATGTCTGCTTGTTCTATCAGTTACTTAATGAAATACATTAAAATTTCACAATAAGTTTGAGGATTTGTCTATTTTTTCTTTTGTTACTGACAATTTAGCATTATATATATTAAGGTTGCATCATTAGGTGTACAGATTTTGAATTGCTATAATTTCCTGCTAGATTGACCCTTATTCATTATGAAATATTCTTCTTTATGTCTAGTAATGTTGCTTACCTTGAAGTCTACTTGGTCTGATAGTAGTGTGCTTATACCAGTTTTCTTTTGGTTAGTTGCTTGCATAGTATACTTTTTTCTCATTTCATTTTCAACTTTTTGATGTCCTTATATTTAAGGCATGTCTTTGTTAGCAATCTACATCTGGTTTTTGTTTTTTTAGCCTAAAAACGTTTGCATTTTTAAATTGGATTGTTTTCCATTTAATGAAATTTTTGATAGAGTTGGATTTAAGACAACCATTTTATTGCTTTTCTCTTTATCCTACCTATTTTACTTTTTTTTTTTCTCATTTCTCATCTTCTTTTGGATTAACCAAGTATTCTTTTCATTACTCTATTTTCTTCCCTCTATTAGGTTGCTAGTCATATATTCTTTTAGTATTCTTTTAGTTTTAACCTAGAGATGAAAACAAGTACACTTGACTCATTAAAGCCTAATACAAATTAGTACTTTCCCCACTTCCTAAAAATGCAAAGTCCTTAGCACACTTGAATGCTATTCGTCCCTCCTGATTTTTAAAATTGCCTGAATTTTAATGCCACATACATTTAAAATCCCAAACCCCATGAGGTATTGTTGTTGTTGTTGCTGCTGCTGCTATTATTTTGGTCAGGCAGTATTCATTCAGATTTACCCTTTCCTTTGCTTTTCAGGTTTTTCTGTATCCCTATGCTTCATGTAAGATCATTTTCCTTTGGCACGAGGATCTCTCTTTAATATATATGTATTTTAATATAGGTCTACTGATGACGAATTCCTTTACTTTTTTATTTGTTGAAGATGAATTTATTTTGCATTCATTTTTGAAATGCATATAGAATTTGAAGTTATTTTATTTTAGTACTTTAAATAGGTCATTTCATTTTTTTTTCTGTTGTAAAGTTAACCATCAGTCTTATTGGTCCATTGAAGGTAACATGTTTTGTTTTTTTTTCTTCTGGGTGCTTTCAGGATTTTCTCTTTGGTTTTGATTTTTAGCAGTGTGGTTTTTTTCATGCCTAAGTGTGGTTTGCTTTGTATTTATCCCTATGGGAGTTCGTTGCATTTCTTTAATTAATAGCTTGATATCTTTAATTACTTTTGGAAATTTCCTAATAATAATTGATTCAAATACTGCATCAGCTCTGTTCTCTTCCTCCTATCCTTCTGGGACTTCAGTTACACGTATGCTGGGTATTGTCACAATTTCTGATATGTCTCGTAAACCTCTTTTTTCATGCTTCAATCTGGATATTTTCTACTGAACTATCTTCGAGTCCACTAATCCTCTATTTAGTTGTAATCAGTATTCTGTTAAATCCCTCAATTGAGTTGTTTTTTGTTTGTTTGTTTGTTTGTTTTTAGGAGGTACCAGGGATTGAACCTGGGAGCTTGTATGTGGGAAACAGGTGCTTAACCACTTAAGTTACACCTGCTCCCTCGATTGAGTTTTAAAAGTCATTACTATATTTTTCTGTTCTAGAAATTTCATTAGATTCCTTTAATAGATTCAAATTCTTTGCTGAAATTCTCCATCTTGTCTTTGATTGCATTGAACATATTGACAGTTATTTCAAAACCCATGCCCTGTTTGGCATCATTCTTTTTTTTTATTTATTTTTATTGGAGGCTGGAAGTTGTGTATGAAAAAATGCTAGAGATTTTGTCTGATATTACCTTCCTCCAGAGAGGGTTTCCAGCCTCCACTTCTGTCTGGTAGTTCAAGGTGAATTCCAAGTTGAATTCCAAATTGTTTAACAATCTTCAAATAAATATCCTTTTGTATTCTATCTGGTCTTCTAGTGACTCTTGCCAGGAGGTTCAGGCTGCTGCTAACTAGACCATTCTTGTTAGCCTTATTCACAAATATTTAAAGCCCTTGTTTCACAGGTTTTTGAGATTCCAAATGATATAACCTTTATAATTTAAGGCAGTATGTGTAAATATGAGTTCTTTTAATAAGGCTATAATGGAATATTTGAGTGAAAAAAGACCCCAGGTATAGGGAGAAATATGATAAAATCCATAATTATACACACATATAATGAGTAACTTTCTTTACTTTCTGTATAATGCATCATTTTCACTTTTATATCATCTACTTGTGGGGCTAGAGAAAAGGCAAATAAAATGGCTCATTCAATGCTTAAGAGCATTGAATCATCATAGATTCAGCAATACAGAAATGGGAAGTGATCAAGTCATTGAACTCCTTAGTAAGCAGCAGGCTATCAAAAAAAATGCAGGAGAATGGATGTGACTCAAGAAATTGGGCACTCGCCTCCCCACATGAGAGGTCCCGGGTTCGGAGCTCAGCTGATGCAATGAGCAGACGCAATGAGCAGGGAGGAGATGTGGCTCAAGCAGTTGGGCATCCACCTCTCACATGGGAGGTCCTGGGTTTGGTTCCCAGTGCCTCCTAAAGAAGACAAGTGGACACAACGAGCATACAATGAACAGAGACAAGGAGCAGACAGACAAGGGAGCCATCTCGGGGTGGGGCGGATATTTTTAAAAATGCAACACCACCACCACTACCAGAGCAACCCTCTTGTTTATTGAGTTCTGTACTATCTAAAGAAATTTTGTTTGTCAGACTCAATCACCCTATGAAATTAATAGGGAAGGTTTTCATTTCTATCTTTTTCTTGCCCATTTTTGAGGTGGGAAAAAGAGAGAGAAGTAAAATAAATATTGCAGCATAAGGTAATTATTTAGTTGCAGTATGGAGAAATCAATCCAGATTTTATGCATATTTCTGCTATACCATATTAGTGTACTTGTATTAGAGAAACAAAGAAAGAAAAATGTTTGGTTTAAAATCTGTTATCTTTTAATGTAATTGTTCTGTCTTTTCAACAAGACTGAGTTTTTAAAAATTATAACTATGTCATAAAAACTTGAATCCTGGAAGCGGGTGTGGCTCAATGGATAGAGCTCCTGTTTACCATATGGGAGGCCCCGGTTTCGCTTCCCGGGGCCTCCTTGTGAGGGCTGGCCGGCCCGCGCGGCGCAGTGGGCTGATGCAGCAGGACCTCACAGCAAGGGGGAGATAAGCAGACACGGAAGAAACACACAGCGAATGGACACAGTAAAACACAAGCAGCAAGGGGGGGATAAATAAATAAATAAATAAATCTTTAAAAAAACAAACAAACTTGAATCCTGAATATCAAGTCTCCCAGCCCCATTCCACACTTCTATACTCTCTTCTGTAATGCTGGAGCTGGAAATCTACAATTACATTTCCCAGATTCCTTTGCCAACTGTCTTCTGGCTAAATTCTGACAATGGTTGACATTTTGAAGGAGATTAGAATGTGGAGAGAAGATAGAAATACGGTCTTCTTGTTTTCAGATTTTGTCAGTATCTCTCCAGCATCTTTGAAGAACTATGGCTATAATGTTTTCAAAAACATTTCAAATACCAGCCATGTGTGGAACTTCAGAGGTCAGATGGACCAGTCACGTGACACCTGTGTAGTAGTCTCAGCATTGTCCATATGGTGCTCTGTCAAAGATTCAAGAACTAGCCACCACCTTTGAGATTTGATTCCTAACTATGTAGTGCTTCTTTAAAGGTCCAAGATCAGCTGTGTGGCAGTACCTCAGAAATCCTTTCTCTAGCAGTTTGGCATCTTCTTGGAGATCCTAGAACCAGCTGTGTAGTAGCACCATGCTCCTAGATTCTGATAATAGCACCCCTGTTCCTATGTTCCCCCTGCCCTGGGGATGGTAGCTGTTATCTACAGTTACGAATCACTGGGTTTCCTCATTACTCCCTTTTTGCTCTTTCAGTTTCCAACACTTGTATAACAAATCCCTTGTAGTAAATCCCCTCTGTTTGAAATACCTAGCAAGGTTTCTAAATCTGGATACAGACTGATATAGTCCCCTACCCCATCAGTACTTTGTATTTTGATACAAAGGGTAATTATTAAATGGTTGATGGATGTAGTAAATAGAGAAATTACAACAGCAGATTAATATCAAAATGCATATTTTCCACATCATATTTAAAACTTCTAAATGCTAAATATTTTGCCAAATACCTCTTTACAATTTCTCTGAATAGTTTGCCTTGTAAATCTTCCTGTAGCAGTCTGTCCATTTTATTTAACAGCTGTATAAAACTTTATCAATTGGATGTACTGTAATTTCATTAAATGGTCCCTAAAGTACCCCCCTTTCATTGTTTCCATTAAAAAAAAATTTACCAAAGAAATGCTGCATTAAACATATGTATAGATATTTATATATAAATCTTGGAGTTTTTTTAAATGTCTGAAGTGCCTGTAGAATAAATACCTAATAATAGGATTCCTATATCTAAGGGATTGTGCACCTGAAATTTTAATAAATAATATTAACTTCTTCTGTAAGTGTGTTGCATTAGTCATAATGGGCTACCACTAGAGAATACCTCATGATAAAATGAAACTTGGAGAACTATAACTTTTATGATCTAACTGGACTAAAAGAATAGCCTTTAAGTCAATTTTCACTCATACTTTTTCTTCACTGGTGAGCCATTTATATTTTAAGGAGGAATGAGATGAAACTCAACAAGCAAAACATTCTAATTCAGCAGCATAACCAACAACAGTTCTAGGGAATAGGAGCTCTCTCAAGAGTCCATGATTTTATAGGAGGAATTTTTTCCTAAACCATTTTCTATGTCTTGCAGAGATGCCTAGAGCAACAAAATAACTGAACTCACCTGTAGGCAAATCAGATGACAACTCAGAGGAAGCTTTATTCAACAACTCAACAAAATTCTGCCATCTGTCCAAAGAAAGGAAACAGAATAGTTTTAATGCCAAAAAATGCAATATTGGTCATCAATATCATTGCCCTGGAAGAATTTTTATACCAAGAAGTTGATATTGAGGAAGCTTTTTGAGATCTGACACCTGGTTCAGTGCAGAAAACAAAAGCTATGTTAGGTATTTCTATTGGAAAGGGCTTTAACATAGGAATTAGGTATGCATAAAATTATTACAAGGGCTGGATAAATGGAGGTTGGGGCCTGCTGCAAGGTTATGAATTAGTCCTTTGCAGATGTGGTCCAGAGATCAGGGACCTGCAGGAAATGTTGATCTCTCAGTTGCCCCTAACCATTAAACAAGCGACTATACAGTAAAAGGTGCTTTTTGGCCACTGGAAAACTAATGCCTGCCAGGGTCTGGGGTCACTATAACTGCAGAAAATAAATAAATAAAACATCTCTGCTCCTACCCCACTTTCTGCCTTCCAAATATCCTACAATTGAATCTCATTGATAGAATCTACATCAATTCCAGAACCTTATTGTCAAGAAAGTCTGAGAAATGTACTTTTTAGTTTTCCAAATTATGGTAAATATTGCAACACAGAAAAGAACTTAGAAGGGGTGGATATGGTTACCAAGTGCCACAGTATTTAGTGACGCTAAGCAGAAATGGTATTGGACAATATGTCTGCATGTGACAATTAGGGAGTCATTCGAAGCTTAAAAATACTTTAGCAAAGTAGTGGAAATCAGTTATTTTTGCTTGCCCAGGACCCATCCTTCATTCTTCTGGTAATAGCATCCCAATTCCCTTTTGGATACAGTGTGAGTGGGACTACAAAGTCCCATACCCTTCCATAGGCAAAGATGTGATCCACCTTGTCTAATTAATATCAACCCTTTATCCTGTCCCCATTAATTTCTGGTTTTGGTCCTTCCTACATTTTACTTTTCCCCAGTTCTGTGAGTTACCTCATATCCTTTCAAAAATACTTTTAATTTTGCTTATATTAGCAAAAGGCAGTTTCTTTTGCTAGCAACCAAACTATAAATAACATTTTTTTTTTCTTCCTGCCCATCAGAGGTCAAGCAAAACTAAAGAGGACTTTGTGGTATATATTCTGAGTTTTCTAGAAGAATTCTAATTTCATGTGCTTTTATCCTCTTTAAATAAAAGTGATTCATTAAATATATGATTAGTTTATTGTGCTTGTACATCACAAAAGTTTTCCTATACATGATTCATGTACATGATCTTACAAAGAGTTGGAAGAGTTCTTTGGTCTATACAAATGTCTTGATAGTGGGTTTTGAAAATATGACCCCCAGAACTTCATATCACTTTGGGTACATGAATAGATAAGGCATGGATATGCAGGAAGGGCCGGAACCACACATCAGATAAATGATGGCTACATCAAATCTTAAGGACTAGGCAAATGAGAGAGATAAAGAAGAATCACTCTCAAGGAATATTAATAACCACATAAAGATCTGATATAAGCATGCATATGGAAATAAACTGCAACAGCACCATTTCCTGTCTTCTACACTTGCTGGAATTTCTTTCCAGGACTCCTTAGAAGAGTCAGACTTATGCTTAGAACATTTTCTGACCCTTTAATAAAAAAAACAATAACAACAGCTAATGTTAACCATTCATGTTAACATTACACAATATTTATTTTTCAGAGTATAGTTAAGATATATCAGGTAGTGTTCTCTTAGAACGTAAAGTATTCTGAGCAAGATGGCATCAGAAACTCTCCTGTCCTTTTTGATTATGTGCTCATATTAGGGGAAGGAGACTATGGGAAAATATCCTAAATATTGAACTTGGACAATACCTTATTTAAATGGTGTATAGGTTTATGTATCCAATAAAAACATTAAGATTCATCTTGTAAAATGTTTTCCTTCTCCTATATTCTTTTACATTACCCCAGGACCTTCAAAGAACCATGACAACTTAAATGTAGGAATGGGTTCTGGTTGGTGTAACAGCTACTATAATCCTAATCAGAAATTAGCAATTACAAGTCAAGATTCTTGCAAGAGAACCTACATTTGAATCCTGGCTCTGTCAGTAACATTGGTTTTAGCCCTCACTGTGCCTCTGTGTCTCCATTTAATCATTTGAAAAATAAATGTGCTTACCTCATGGGGCAGCTGCTAGGATTAAAAGATTGAATATTTATAAAGCACATAGAAAATTGCCTGGAATTTAGTAAGCACTATACCAATGTTGGCAATTAATAAAAATAACTTTATTAGCAATAATAAGATTATTACTGTTAGACTTTATACCCTATATGGATTATGGGATTCTGGAAGACAAGACTGGAATTAATGAACTCTTAAAGGCCAGATCTTGGTTCTAAGACCCAACCCATGGGCAGATCCATACCACATCTCTAATCGCTCCCTAACATTTTCCTATTCTCATTGAAAAGTAATTGCTGAATCAGACACCTCACGTTTCCTTTATCTCCTAAAATCCTCTGGTTGTTCCTAGGATTAGTAAACGAGTCCTTTTCAACCTAATTTCTCTCTCAATAATGGGCCAGATGTGTATGATAAGTCCTACTTGTGGCTGTGTCAATTGCACCACTCTATTCATGTAGCTTCCAAAGCACATTCATTATTTATCTCCTCTCCCAATACATGCCTTGTGTGCATGTGTTTTAAACTGGGTTCGAAGCATTTAATTTTGCCAATACAGTTTTAGAGTATTAGTTTGCCTCCTGTTCTCTCTCTGCCCTCCTTAATTATCATTTATTGCAAAGTCACACAGAAACATTAAATGCTAATTCTGACTTACATGTTCCTGGCCAAGAACAGGGAAAATGATTTCCATCCAACATAACCTGAATTCATTTTACATGAGAGTGATTAAGAGCAGAGA
The DNA here is from genome assembly GCA_029593785.1 of Cabassous unicinctus. Taxonomy (NCBI): domain Eukaryota; kingdom Metazoa; phylum Chordata; class Mammalia; order Cingulata; family Chlamyphoridae; genus Cabassous; species Cabassous unicinctus. Next base: position 23,629 of record JAQZBX010000410.1, on the reverse strand, counting down.
TTTGAAATCCTAATCAAGTCTTTCTCAAAATCGCCTTACCCTGGCAGTCATTCACTAATGTTTCTGCTAATTGGTAGGCAAATGGCAAAAAACAAAATCTCAACATTAAAAAAATACAAAACAAACTTTGCAACAGGGTTTGCAAAATTGCTCCTGTCATCAGTTCTTACAACGTGACAGTTTAAGAAGAGAACACAATTCATTTTATTTGGTTAGATGGGGCTAATCCTACATCACCATAATCCCTCCTGATGTTTTATTGAGTCTAAAGGACATTTAATCAGGAAGCAGCTCAGCACTAGAATCCTGCTAATTAGCAAGCAGCCACATTCCAAATGGGTTCCCAATTGAACAGCAGATTAATGGACAATATGTACTAAAATAATGATTCGTGCATTCAGCTACAAAATGTGTGCCTAAATTGCATCTTTAATCTCTTAAGGATATAGGTTTGCATACAAAAACTCTTAACGGAATGGGTTTTAATTCAACAGAAGAAGCTTTAGCCAATGGCTTTTTAAGGATGAGACAGGTTTATCTCTTATAAGTGCGATTCTTCATTGGTTCTCATAGTTTTGATGTCCTTGAACAGTCAAAGGTCAAAGACAGGTGAATAAAGAAATCTGTTTCTCTTGTCTGCACATAAAATTTTGTTACATTGAGAATATGGTAATAATAATAGGTAGCCTAACGTCATTTACTCCTCTATTAACTCTTATTCTCATATCCCTGATTCTTGAAATCGTATTCTGGGTCCCAGGTTTTAATCAATAAATATCTATTGAACCTCTATTATGTGCCAGGCATAATATTGGCTTTGACACTTGCTTTTTTTTCCTTTTAGAGTAGGAATCTCAATTTTGGTTTCTAGGTTTCCTACTTAGCTCTGAACTCAATTTTCTGCTTTTGCTGCTTATCTATCTCACTCTTACTATTCCCAAAGTTTCAGGAAAAGGAAACTCCTATGTCCCAAATCTGGTCCAATGGAAATTCACTGGCTAGGCTCAATCTCCTAATCTTATTTATTCATCAATCAGACCTCTCTATAATCTTTACCCTTCTTTATTTTTCTGTATTGCTCTTATCACCATGTGATATGTCATATATTTTAGTTTATTTGTTGTTTTCCTTCCTCTACAATACAAGTTCCACAGAGGAAGGGACTTTATTTGATTCATGCCTATGAATAAATGAATCCATCAACTATATATTGTATACCCACCATGTACAAAGTACTTAGCTATATATTAGGAAATGTAGTATGAGGAAAACAGTTATGGTCCTTGCCAGCATAGAGCTCACCATCTAGACATTACAGAAACAAATCATGTAAATAAATATATAATTAAGAGTAGTGATAAGTGCTAGGAAATAAAATGACCGAGTACTATGAGAGAATACACCATAAGAAAACTGATTTTATTGAGGAAAAGCCTCCTTCAACTCTGCCAAGAGGCAGGAACTGGGAAGAATTCAGGTATCTGTTTCTCTGAGAATATTTTGAGACTCTCTCTCTCCTCTAATTCAGTTCAATTCCATAAATATTTATGGAGCACTTACACTCTGCCAGGCATTGCTCTAGACACTAGGGATACATCAGTGACTAAAACAAAGATTCTGTCTTGCCCATGGCACTATAGTCCATAGTCTATTAGGGAAAGACAGATAATAACAATAAAAATAATCAGTAAAGTATATAGTACATAAAAAGTTGATAACTGTATAGAAGAAAGGAAAAGGAGAGCAGGTTAAGAGGAGTTGTTACAACTCCAAATAGGGTGGTTAATATAGGCCCCACTGAGAAGGTAGCATTTGGGCAAAAACTTGAAGAAGGTGAGGGAGTTAGGATGAAGATATCTTGGGAAAGAGCATTCTTGGTAGAAGAAACATTGAGAGCATAGGCACTAAGGTGAACGTTTACCCTGGAGTGTTTGAGGAAGAGCATAGAACTCAGTGTAAATGGAACAGAATGAACAAAGACAGTTGTAGATGGAACCAGAGAATGATGGGGGGTGCGGGTCATTTTGAACCCTTTATAAAGACTTTGTTTTTTTTCCTGAATGTAAAAGGAACTCTGCAGGGTTTTGAGCAGAGCAGTGACATGATCTGGTTTAGGTTTTAATAGATGACTGTACATGATGTGTATTGAGAATAAACTAGGAGGGCAAGAGTAGAAGCAAAGTCTAGTTAGGGGACTGTTAATCTGGGAGAAAGACAATGGATAGCTTGGACTCCGGTAGTAACAATACAGGTGTTGAGAAGTGATCAGATTCTGGAGATATTCTGAACATAGAGTTGATAGGATTTAATGATGGATTGGATATAAAATGTAAGAAAGAAAGAAACCAAGGATGACTCATACATTGTGTTTTTATTCTCATTCAGCTCAAAATATTTTCTAATTTCCCTTGTAATTTCATCTTGACCATGGATTATTTAGAAATGTATAGTTTGGTTTCCAAATATTTTGGGATTTCCTAGATTTTTTCTGTTATTGATTTCTAATTTAATCCTATTGTGGTCAGAGAACATACTTCGTTTGATTTCAATATTTTGATCCTTTAAAATTTACTGATATTTGATTTTATGGCCCAGATTATGGCTTATCTTTTAAATATTCCTTGTATAATTGAAAATCATATGTATTCTGTTGTTTTTGGGTGGAGTGTTCTACAATTGTCACTTAGTCAAGTTGTTTGATAATGCAGTTCAATTCTTCTATATCTTACTGATTTTCTACTTGTTCTATTAATTCCTGACAGAAGGTTGTTGATTTCTCTACCTATAATTATGAATTTGACTATTTCTCATTTCAGTTCTGCATTTGTGCTTCATGTATTTTGAAGCTGTATTATTAAGGGCATAAACATTTATAATTGTTGTATCCTTTTGATGAATTTGACTTTCTGGCAATATATCTTGCATTGGAATCTACTTTGTTTTATATTAAAGTACACTCCAGCTTTCTTTTCATTAAGATTTTCATGGTATATATTTTTCCATCCTTTTGCTTTTATATTTAAAATGGGTTTACTGTGGACAGCATTTGGCTGGGTATTGTTTTTTTTTTTTTAATGAAATTTCAGAATCTCTGATTTTTAATTGGTGCATTTGGACCATTTATACTTAATGTAATCTTTGATATGGTTGGGCTTAAATCTACCATCTTTATATTTATTTGTATTTGCTCCACCAATTACTTATTCCCTATTCCTTTATTTTTGTCTTCTTTTAGATTGTTTTTATGTTTTTATTTTATCTCCTTTATTGTCATTTTAACATTAAATTTCTCCTTCAAATAAAATTATACTACCTATAGTATAAGAAACTTATCACAGTATGCTTTTATTTCCCATCCTAGACTTTGTGCTATTGCTGTCAAACACTGCGCTTTTACTTATATTATAAACCCTGCAGTGCATTGTTCTTATTTCTACTTTGAACAATTATTGTTTAAGGAAATTTGAAAAATAAGACAAAAATGTCTTTTACAATCACACACATATTTACCATTTACAGTACTCTTCATTCACTCATGTAGATGCAAGACACTGTCATGGGTATCATATTACATTTAGTCATCATGTGTCCTTAAGCTCCTCTTAGCTTTTATAGCTTCTCAGACTTTCCTTGTTTTTGATATTGTTGACAGTTTTGAGGAGTTCTGTCAAGGTGTTTTGTAGAATGTACCTCTTGGGATTTGTCTGATGTTTTTCTAATGATTAGACTGGGGTTATTGGTTTGGGGGCATAGACATTGTATTTTTCATCTTTAGAAATTCTATTTGGGTCTTTTTAAATATTTCCCATATCTCTACATATTATGTTCATGCTTCCTATACCTTCTTGAGCATGTGAAGTATATTTATAATTGCTTACTTACTAAGTCTATTGTCTGTGTCATTTTTAAGTCTGCTTCTATTGATTGATTTTTATTCTCATTATGGGTCATATATCCCATCTTTTGCCATGCTTGCTAATTTTTTTTACAAATGCCAGACATTTTACATGGTTGATTGCTCGATTTTTTTATTATTATTATTTTAGAAATTCAGGGAAATTCTGGAAGTTAGACAAAGTTACATGGACATGTTTTGCTCATTCTGAAGCTTTGTTAGGATTTTTGAGATTTGTTGAGCTTCGTCTAGGGAGAATTTGGCCCTAGTACTGAGTAATACCCTTCTGAGAATTCTACTCAATGCCACATGTTTTAGGAGGTCTTCCTCTTTGGCTGGTGAAAACATGAACTATTCCCAGCCTTTTGTGAGATCTGAGAATTGTTCCACCTCTTTCTTTCCCTGGCCTTGGATAGTTTTTTAAAATTAATACATAGTCAAGACTCTCATGAAGACTCAAGGACAAGTCCTTGCAGACCTCCAGGGAGATTTCTGTAGGCATCTCTCTTTTCTCCACTACTTTGTACTGTGAACAGTAGCCTCTTTGGCCTCCTTGAACTCTAAACTCCTCAAAACTTCAAATTCTGCCTGAACTCTATCCTCACCTCAGGCAGTCTGCTGGGTTTTTTGTTGTTCTTGCTGTTGTTTTGTTTTTTAATTAATTTTTTTTAATTTTTAAAGAAGCTTTAGATAACATAAATGTTACATTAAAAACAGAGCATTCCCATATGCTCCACTCCCTCCCCCTTCCACACTTTCCCACAGTAGCAACTTCTTTCATTAGCATGGTACATTTGTTACAATTGATGAACACACAATTGATGAACACACATTGAAGCATTGCTACTAACCGTGGACTATAGTGTACCCATACTTTACACTATTTTGTAGGTTATGACAAAATATATAATGGCCTATATCCATCATTGCAATGTCATGCAGGACAATCCCAATGTCCAAAAAATGCCCCCATATTACACCTATTTTCGGTCCATCCGTGTGCCAGTTGAGCCCTGAATCTCAGCAGAGTTGCAACACCTACTCTCCAGTTCATTGGACTCACCCAAGACAACTAACAAGGAGATGATGATGGACAACGCCCATTCCAAGGAACAGAGAGTGTCTACAACTGCAAGGAAGATAGTCCCATTTATCTGCCCTATGGGATCTAAGCCCCCTCTCAATTAGAAGCAGAGTGGGTTTTATTTGGATTCATCCTTCCTGTGTATAACCCAGGGCAAGTGTAGGGCTCACCTAATCCGTTTTCCTTCTTGCAGGGATCACTGTTTTGGGCTACCTGATATCCAATGACTGAACACCATTATTTCATATTTTGTTTTATATTTCAGTTGTTTAGGGTGGAAGGGTAAATCTGGTTCCTGATCATCCAAAATGGATGAAAGTGAAAGTTTCTTTCTTTGTCTTTCCAGGGTCACAAATATTCTTTGGTCTTAAGATAAGCAAACATTCCTTAACTGAGCCTTCATATAATGGAATAGATTGCTCCACATACCAAACTTATAGTAGTGTCTTAAAGACAGAGCTCTGTGTTTGGTATCTTAATAGAGGGCTATGTGAATCAAAAGTCAACTTACTTTATTTCATCTTGGTAACCCAAATCTTGATGGTTAAGCAATGTTTCCAGTAGGCTTAAGGTGAGATAGAGCCCATGCTTCCCACATATAGCCCTGACCTGCAAATAAGAAAGGATTTAAATTTTCAATATAATGAAATTAAGACATTTTTTTCTCCCATATTAGAACCTACATGATTTTGACAAGAATTTAATACTCAGGAATGCATTCTACCATTGGAATATGATTGAGGACAAGAGTATCCAACCGAATGATCATGATCAACAGCAAATTTTTACTTAGTTGACTCAGAGACATTACTCATTACTCAGAAGCCACTGAGCTTTGAAATTATGGTCTAACATTTTTATCAGCCATTGGATGGGTGGTCAAGGTCCAGGCATTACCTACCCTGCATTATATAAGTAAATTGCAAAATATTTTTGTCATCTACTTTGACTTATAAAATAAGCCTGTGATGTTAGTGGGTAAATATTACTATTTATATTTTATATATGAAGAAACCAAGGCTGAGGGAGATTAAATGATTTCCTCAATGTCACATAGTTAATAAATAATGGGATTTTTCTAGAAACCAGTTTTTCCATAAATATTTGTTGGATGATTGAATCAACTGTCATTACAGCTACCAAGAACTTAACATTTTCTGAGTCTGGGTATAAAACTAGTCCCATTATCAGGTTAGTGGGTGGATGATACTTAGATTCAAATTCTTTGAACATTAAGGGATGTAATAGCATGCGTTGTGTGTTTAGCATAGTGGTTAAACATATAGACTTTGGAGTCAAAAAGACCTTATTTTGAACAAGATCTGCTACCTGTTACTTGTATGTACTTGGGAAGTTATTTAACCTTTCTATGTCTAATTACTTCATCTACTAGAGGAGGATGGCACTTTCTACTTGCCAGGATTCTGTAAGCACTATATGAGAAAATAAGCACTCAGAATAATGCCTGGATCTTAGAAGGCATTTTATTAATATTTTTTGAAATGAAGAAGAGAAGGAAGGAAGGAGAGAGAAAATGAGAGTGAATGTGAGAAAGAGAGGAGGGGACAAATAAAGAAGAAAAGTGGTGGTTCAACATTTGGACTATAATAAATAGTATTATTTTGAGAGGAAGTTCAACAAATCTGGGGTTGAATCCTGTGCATGTTACTTACTAGGTGTGGAGGAATAATATCAGGGAAGCTCAAAGGATGAAAAAATGATTGATTTGGAATCTGAAAGATGAATAACGATTTTTCAGAACAATAAGGGTGGGGAGAATTCCAGGCAGAGGAAAGAGCATGTGCAGGCAACAGGTGAGAAAAAGCATGGTGCTTTTGATAAGTTACATGTATTTCTACAGGATCCATTCTACTGTAATATTTTATATCCCTTAGCATTCTGGGCAGTAAATATTTATTTATTTGTTGAGCTTCTCTACAAGACAGTGGCTTACTAAAGTCTGGAATTGTGTCTCAATCATTTTACCGTTGCCTAGAAAAGTGCTGGAATATTAAAAAATGAACAATTTTTGATTAAATGAATACATGGATGAATGAGGGAGTGAATGAATGTATTAGTTGAAGTCACTGAAAAGGGGAGTGCATTTGGGGGAGATTGGCAAAAAATAAGGTTAGAGAGCTAGACAGTGGCCACATAATACTCCATAAATAAGAACTGAATTGTCCTCATGATTAGAGCATAATGATGTATTTTTAAACATAAATATTAAGAGGTTATTTTAGAAACATAGTTAGCTTACTGCTTCTGGCAACACTGAGTTTTGCTCAAGGCTAAAATGAACAGCAAATTAGAAATAGTACATCAGGGTTCCTAGAAGCAGACTGATTGATAGCTGCTGAGAAATGACTGCTGACAGTTATAGAAGAGGCAATGGAAACATGTACCAGAAATGTCTAGCAACTGAGTGTTACTCAGTGGAGGGACAAAGGTCCTTGTTTATTGTAAAATAATTTAAGGCATGAATATTCATAATAACCCTTAGTTAATAAGAAAAAGTCAAATTCTGTGTAGTTCCCTTTGTTTACCGAGGACATATTTTACTCAAAAGTAAATAAAATGATATTTCTGCAATTGAAAAAATGAAAGGTGAAATAAATACTTCATTTCCCCAAAATGTTCCTTGAAAGAATGGCACACAGATACTGTCTCAACTTCCTCCTTTCCCATTTATGCCTTCATTTGCATTTTAGCCCATCACTCTACTTCAACTGATCTTACCAAGTCACTAGCAACTTCCATGGTTTTAAATTTAATGAGGACTTTTCAGTTCTAGTTACAGGTAGTCTTGTTGCAGCATGAGGCATGACTGATCACAGCATCATTCTCCAAACTCTTCTCTTTCGGTTTTTTCATGATCACTTCCATGCCTTCTTTGGTTTATTTTAGCTTCCTTTATGGGCTTCCATTCCAGTATCAACTTGAGCAGCAACCCTCCCCACCCGCAATACTGTGTCCTCCCTATAATTAATGAGAGTTCCCTGAATTAGTAAAATTCTCTCTTATTTCAGTGCCATTTCATCACTCTTCTTATGTAGAATACATTTTGGGTCTCTTCTCTCCTCACAACTCCCCTCCACTATTTGCTTACATTTGCCCTTCTTCTACCTGTCAGAATTTGCACTATCTCCTTTGAAGAGCTTTCAGGCTAGGCTAGGTTGGTATTCCTTCTCTGTGTTCAAAGTTACTGACAACACTGCATTTGTCACACAGTATTGTGATGCCATGCTTAACATATTATCTTTTGCCTGAGTTCCAGGAGAATGCAGGGCCTGAAATCAATCAATCAATCCTTGTCCTCAGTGCCTATCATACTGGCTAGAGTTCATTGGGTGATTATTGTGTCAAATGCAAGAATAGATTAAAAATGCCATATTGATCAGAAGCATGTATTTTGTATTGGAGGTGAAAGTTAGTAGAAATAAGTTTATAAATTTAGGGAGAAGTATGCAGATATAGAAAAACTAAATACAAAAAAGGGAGACTGCCAGGCTGCAGAACTTCTTCCAGTCCTCATTCACCAGGCAAACTACGGTCATAGCTGGAATCCTGCTGCAAAGAGCTGAGGTTATGGTCAAGGTTGAACTTCACATTCACAAACCCGCGTTATGTCAGTAACAGATCTCCCTCCTCGTGATAATGAGAAAGCTACTTGCAAATGAAGCAAAGATAAAGAAGTAGAACAACCTGCGTTCTAGCTAGTTTCCCTGGGGAGGAAGATCTGGGAGTAATTTGTGATATGAAGCAGAAAAAGGGTGAATTCAAGAAATGAAGAATATGAATGATATTAAATTGAGCCTGCATACTTGGGAATGCCTTAGGTTCTACAGACCTGTTGCATCTATGAGTGACTTTGGTAATGGCCAGGGTAGTTAATGATAATTGCATGTGGATCCACATGGACTAAGTAGACCTGCCAGAAGCCATCATTGCAACAAAGTCATGCCAGAAGGAAGAGGATATGATAAAGATATTTTATATGTTTCTATACTGTTCTTTTCTGAATGGTCAAAATTCCATTGTGTTGAATGACAAGACCCGTAGATTATTCTCTAAGACTGCATTTATTTGTCTGGGAAACTACAGATGATTTGTGAACCTTCTGAAATGTGGCTGTGTGGATGTACTGCTAGTTTTTTCTGGAGACAGCATGCAGAGCTTTCATGAAAACTCAGAGGTCTGTGATTCTCTTGCTCCTACTCCAAACAGATAAACAAACACTGGTAAAAAAGAAGAACCCTTTCAGTTCAGACATAGTCTTTCCCCAGTCCACTCTGAAGTCCTGTGTCCAGGAGCAATGGGGCATGGTTGCTTTTGCTTTCTGTGCCCAGTGTCCCTACAGCCTCAATTTGCCTCACGCTCTGGGGACTCAGAATTCCATTTTTCATGCCTTCCACAATTGTAATATACGTTGAGTTTGTTCCAGATTCTTAAGAGATGACAGATGCCTCACAAAAGGCAGACCAGCTTCAAGGAAAATGTGTCCCATTTCCTTGGATATGAACCAGAAAGTTAAGCTTTCAGGGCTAGCTATTGGGGGGAGGAAGCTTCAAGGTCTGCTCTGATAGTCAGTGCTTGATGTGACAATGATTTGACCCTGGGAAACATCCTCCTTTCTTAGGATGTTTTGCAGTGAGAATTGCATCTTTTTTTTTTTTTTTTTCATAAGAAGGAAAGAAAATTAATATTTACTGAGTGTTTCATATGTCAAACCCTAAGTGCCTTCACATACTTATCTTGTTTAATCCTCATTAACAGCCACATGAGGTAAATATTTGGAACTTGGTTTTTCCAGTTGAAAAATCTGCAACTCAAAGAGTTTAAGTAAAAGTATTTTAAAAATTGTCAAGTTGTTTATGTTATAGTCTATGAGTATCATGTAAGAACATTCAAGTTTCACAAATGGTATAATGTAGTTTCCAATCTAAGAAATAATTGCTAAGTCTTAGACTATTTCTTCCCATGTTCTCATGAACATAGTGAAGGCCACTTACTATGTGTGGAATCTTCTGTAGTATTCTAGTCCTTTCTAGTGAAACATGCTTGCATGTGTTATCTTATGGCAACACACACATTAATATGAGATTTATCTTTGCATAGTTGGCTGTATACATGAAAACACAGAGGAAGAAACTTTTGCCCTAGAATGAGAGCCCATCACTTTCAGCATATCCTGACCTTTCTTTCTTATTAACACATCAGCTTGTTCTTCTAAATTCTCTCATCTCAACTCCAATGCCTGTCTACCTAGATGAAAGGCATTTTTCAATCTTTCCTTTAAAACACCTCCGTCCCTCCCTCCTCCCCTCCTTCCCTCCCTCCCTCCCTTCCTCCCCCTCCCTTCCTTTCTTTTTTCCCTCTAATTTCCAGTCATTTCTACTCCTCTGGAATTCTAACTCTTATATACTGTACTCAGTGGAATCTTTCAGATAGCTTCTTCCTAAATGGAGTTCCAATTCTGGCTTCTCAATTTCCAGTACTCTCCTATGAATCCTGGCTCTATCACTTGCAAGCTGTGGCCTTTGAATGATTCAACTGGCATCTCTGAGATTTGGTTTTTCCATTTGTTAAATAGGGTTGAATAAAAATATCTAGGCTTGGGAATCCTGTATGGTATGCACGACTGTTTTGTAAACTCACAACAAAACAAAACAAAAAACAAACAAACAAAAAAAACCAGTGTTGAGTGAAAGAAGCAGTCAGAAATTCATACACTCTAATTCCAATATAACATTCAAAATAGGCAAAATAATAGATAAGGAAGGTTTAAAATAGGTGTTAAAACCATAAAGAAAGGCAAGAGAATAATTACCATAAAATTGAGTGTAGTGCTGCTTCAAATAATACCAGCCATCCTAAAGCAGTGCACAGGGCCTGCATGGACACTGCTGGCCCATTTCTGGGCACTGATGGCAGAGCAGACAGCATGTCCCAGTAGCCAGACTGCAGCATCCTCCTGCCCTTATCAGCAGGGCAGGGTTGCCTTTTGTAGGAGGCATCAAGCCCCTAAAGAATGCCTTACCCTCTTATCCCAGAAACAAAGCCTTTCTATAGGCTGAGGTTGTTACCTCCCTCCCAGGCTCTCTCTTGGTGAACATGGCATTTAGGTATCCCTTAAATGCCCCTCCCTCAAGCCCAGGTGTCTTCACAGCCCAGTTCTGACCTCAAATACCTAGGACCAAAATAGATCTGATATGCAGGGTTCTGGGCCTCTGCTGGCTGTCAGGAGTAAAGCTTAGAGACTTGAAACTTCAGGACTGGAAGGATGGTAGAATTCCTTGGGTCCCCCCCCCTCTTAAGGATGCTGAGACCCAGAGATGGGAAGCGACTGGCTCAAGGTCACACAGTTGGACAGTGACAGAGCTAGAGTCCAGAGTTCCTGGCTCTAAGTCATCTGTGTTTTCTGGGACCAAATAGTGGGCACCTGCTGGAGGCTGGGCTGAGCAGTCTTGGCTCAGTGCTGCTATAGACCTCAACAAAGTTGAAGGGCTCAGGGCTTGTACCAACCCTGTTAGTGATGCTTAGACCCTCAGAGCCTCTTTTATAATTCTTTGCCCTCCCCCTCCACTTCCCACCTCCACTTTCCTATCGCAAACCAACCACATGTCCTTGGGAGCTGCCCTTCTGGGAGACCAGAGGTAGTGAGAGAAGGAAGGGGGAAGGCAGTTTTTACAGGTGCTATTTTCAATTCCTCTGCAAGTCCTCTCCCTTTTATTTCCCTAATTTAAACATATGTTCTGCCAACTGTAGAAACTTCCATCCCTCATGCTGGCAGCTGCTACAGGTACCTGCCTGTGGTGGGGGTGGGGGCTGGTAGCCGTGAGGATAGCTGAAAGATGGAGGGTCTCTGGACCTTGTTTCCAGCTCCCCTCCTCACTGCACATGATGATGTTCCTTCCTTCCACATCCCTTTTCCCAGAGCTAATACACAGGTTTTTAAAAGACTGCTAAAAAAAAAAAAAAAATGAGTATAGTTGTTACCTTGAAGGGAGATGCAACCAGGGAGGAGCCTACAGAGGAGCTTCTAAGGTACTGGATATATTCTATTTCTTAACCTGAGTGTGGGGTGCACATGTGTTCTTTCTATTGGTATTTTTAAATTCTACTCCTAAATATACCCTGGAGAAATGCTTGCATTTGCAAAATACATTTCATACCCTCTTTTGTATATATGGTATGTTTTTCAATTTAAAAGGCTAGTCACTCTATGCATATGACAAACAGAATGAGGTAGATATATGTGTATAGACATGGGGGAAATGCCCTATGTATATTAACTGACAAGCATGTTACAGAACTCTACAGTGCAATCCCATTTTAATCAAAATATTAAGGTATCCATTGAAATAAATCTGAATAATATACAATAAAATGTGAATAACAGTTATCTGTGGGGTGGTTTCTATTTCAAAATTATACAGTTCTCTAGCATTTCAATATCTTGCAGTAACCACATTTACTTTTGTGGTCAGAAAAAAACAATAAAGATTATTTTTACTCTTATAAAAAATACGTAGTTAGACTTTGTAGTATTTTGCAAGTAACTTTATAAGTGTTAAATGAGATGTGGCAGGTGAAGCATTTAGCACAGTTCTTGGAACTTAGTAAGGACTCATTAACAGGTGGTAGTAGTGAGGTGATGTTAATGGAGTCACAATAATAATGATAATTATTATTTCATCTGTAACCAGGGTGGTTTCATGATAGGAATTTGTTTGGTTAAAGAAGATCCATGAATTAATATTGTTCTGGATCCTCTCCCATGAAATGTATCTCCACTGTCAATTAAAGCTCCAAACAACATGCTAACTTCTACCAGAAATAAAGTACATCAGTTCCTAAAATTTGGTCTTCTTACCAAATGGGACACCACATTCTAACCTCACTGGAAGTTGGAAGGGGGTGTAAACGAACATTTGACTTAGGAAAAATATTATTTTATTGTGAAATATTATTTGGCTATTGCATATTTTCTATTGTAAACATAAAATATAGGCCAACATAAACAATTCCTGCACCAATTCTGCACATTGCACAACTCCTTTTCAATTTTGTTTTTTTCCTCTAGGACATGGAAAGCAAACAATTGTGTAATGTAAGCCAAAGACTGAATAGAGATGATAACTGCACCTTATTATTACAGGTCTATGCCCTGGAATAGATTTTTAGAGATGACCAAATCTGAAATCTAATTTTGATTACCTTGGGTGGAGGGAGGCAGCCAGAGAATGAACGATCTTCTTTCCGAAAACTCAGATTGAGGTTCTCTATGTTTAGTTTGCCATTGGTTGCCCTTAATGCCATCTTCAAAACCTCTAACAGGCTCTTATTCACTTCTAACTGCAAAGTGGAGTCTTGAGGTGAATTACTGAATAGGTTGGGTAGGAGAAAGGGTATGAAAAGATTATTCAGTCAAAGCAGCTGCCTTTATACGTACCATGTCTCTCATATCCCTGATACTCACTGTCTGACCAGAGCACCCACCTAATAAAGCCATCTAAAACTCTAACCTGGTCATAAGGCCATATTTGGAGATTTCACAGACTAACTCAAATTTGCTCCATTCTAGTGAGTTCTACAGACTCTTTGGGAAGAACCAACCAATTTGACTAAAACATAAATCAAAATTCAAAATCCATCTTTCTAGCTCTTTTTTTTCCAGGTTGAGAGAAAAATTAGAATTGATCATAGTAGTTTATCTGCTTGGTCTTACCTTTTGTAAGACCAGATAATTTTTTATGGGAAATCAAATCTCCATAATGTGTCCATTGCCAGGAAGCAAAACAGATCTGGCCATAATATATTGGGGATATATTTGTCTATAAGTGTAGATTTCCCCCCAGTTTTTCACGTGCTTGTGTATTTACTTACAGTGATTTTGCCCATATATATTCAGTCAAATTTATTACTCTTTTTATTATTATATCTGCATTTTGAGTCATAGTTAAGAAAAATTTCCTCAATCCAATATTAGAGAGGAAATCACCCATGTTTATTTGTACTACTTGCACAATTTTATTTTTCACATTTGAATCTCTGATCCATTTGGTATATATCTTTATATACATCATGGATTCTTGTATGATATATGAGGAATAGGACTAAACTAGATAAACTTTCCACATTATCTTTGATTCTGCTCTTTATGTCTGAAAATCCAAAAATGTTTTGGGAGTAATTATTTACTCACTATATTAGTCAGCCAAAGGGGTGGTGATGCAAAGTACCAGAAATCTGTTGGCTTTTATAAAGGTTATTTATTTGGGATAAAAATTTACAGTTACAGGGCCCTAAAGAGTCCAACTCAAGACTGCTTTTTTCACCAAAGTCTGTTGCCACTGTTGAAGCAAGATGGCGGGTGATCTCTGCCTGGTTTCTCCTTCCTTATTCCGCTTATGGCTCCATGGGCCCAGTTTCTTCAGATCTCAGCTGTAGTCTGGCATAGGGCTCATCTCTCTTCCCAGGGCTTTAGCTGTTTGAGCCTTCTCCTTTCTGTCACATGGCAGGATTGAAATTACCAAGTTCTCTCCTCTTTCAACTCTCTCTCTTCCCATGTGTCTTCTTCAGTGAGTGTTGTTTATATCAGCCCACCTGAGTCATGCCTTACTGACATGGTCCAATCAAAACCCTAATATTAACAGGTAATTTAATCAAAGACATCTCAGGTTAATCTAATACAATCAAAGGGGATCACATCCAGAGGAATAGACCAGTTTACAAACATATCCTTCTCTTTTGGAATTCATACATAATATCAAACTGCTACATTCTACCCTGTGAATTCCAAAAAGACATTACAATATTCACACACAAAAAAACCCTCAAATCAGTAACAATACTAAGTATAAAATCACATCACAATAAATCAGTTTTAGAAATAGTTTGTCTTGGGGCAAAGTCCCCTGTGGCTGTAGACCTGTGAAACTTACAAAACAATTTATCTGTTTCCAATATACAAAGGGACAGACATAGGATAAACATTTGCATTACCATAAGGAGAATTTGGAAGTGAAACATGAGTCACTTGTCCCCAGCAGTTCTGAAAACCCGCAGGGCATATTCCATTAGGTTTCAAACTCTGAGAGTGATTTTTAAGATGATGATTTCTTTTCCTCTGGGCTTCATGGGGGCCCACCCTTTCCACAGGCTTGCCCAATGGCCATTTTCTTAGTTCCACCTTCATCAAGTATCTGGTGGTGATCGAGCTGCAGATCTCACCCTCCAAGAACATTGGGGTGATGGCCACACTTACCCCAATCTCTGGGGTACAGTTTCAACCCCCTTAGTACAGTGAGGTGGTGGAAACATTCTCTCTAATCTCTGGCATACAGGCCCAACCTTCTTAGAACAGTGAGGTGGTCACCTGGCCTACCCTAATCTATGGGGAACAAGCCCACCCATCTCAGAGCACCGGGGTGTCAACCTCACTGTCCCCAACCCATAGGGAATAGGCTCAACCTCTTAGGGCACTGGGGTGGTGACCTCACCTTCCCCAACCCTTGGGTAATGTGCTCCGCCCTTTCTGTAGCCTGGGGCAGCAAAACTCTCCCTGAAAGTGGGATGGAACATCCTCCCACTTCAAATGCCAGGGCAAACTCACCCTCTCCATATACATGGGTGGGGTACCGCTCCTGGACCAAGGAGATATCTTAATTTCAGATCTCAGCTTCCATGGTTTTCCTCTTAAAGCCATTTTCCCTTCCATCTTTCCCCTCCATGTCCCTTTTAGTCCAGGCTGACAGTGGTTTTGTTCATGGAGTTCTCTCAAAAAGCTTGTTGGTTTAGCATGCAGTAAGCAGGGGTCCAAGCCAAAAAGACAGTAAGACTTTCCATAAGTCTTTCCTGGATAACTGTATTTTCAATTCTGGTCTACAATTCCAAGTTTAGTTAATTCCTCAAATGGAGCACTATTGTCTGGGGACTTGATTTCCAGAGGCTTGGAATTTCTGGAATCAGTTTCTGGCTTTTTTGTGCCCAACAATTCAGTTCTCAGCTTATCTCTTTCCTATAATAGTTTGCTATAAGCTGCAAGAAGAAGCCAAGCCATGTAATCCAAGCTTACTTTGGAAAGTGCTTCAGCTAAATGTCCAGGCTCACCATTTTCAAATTCTGCCTTCCATATAACATCAGGAGTCAATCTTGCTAAGTTCTCTGCAACTTTAAAACACAGATCGCCTTCCCTACAGTTTGCAATAGTTTCATCATTTCCTTCTAAGGCCTTATCAGAAATAACTTTAGTCTCCAAATTACTACCAACAGTCTCTTCAAAGCAGTCTAGGCATTTTCTATCAAGCATCTCACAATTCCTCCAAAAAATACTCTTTACCCATTTATAAAACCATTCCAGCATTTTTGGTAATTGCATCAGACTGTGCCCCACTCTCCTGGTATGAAATTCTGTATTAGTCAGCCAAATGGGTGCTGATACAAAGTACCAGAAGTCTATTTGGCTTTTATAAAGGGTATTTATTTAGGGTAAAAGTTTACAGTTACATGGCCCTAAAGTAGGGGTTCTTAACCTTTTTTGTTTCACAGACCCTTTTGCCAGTCAGTTGGAAAACCCTGACCCCTTACTAAGTCCACACTATACTGTGTATTATTTAATAATTATATCACACCCACACCTACACATCTCCATAAGAATAATTTTTTTTTTAAATTTTATTTTAATTTAGGTTCACAGGCCCCTTGTTAAGAACCCCTGCCCTTAAGAGTCCAACCCAAGGCTGCTTTTTTCACCAAAGTCTGTTGCCACATGTTGAAGCAAGATGGCAGGGTGATCTCTGCCTGGTCTCTCCTTCCTTCTTCCTCTTATGGCTCCATGGGCCCAGCCTCTTCTGATCTCAGCTGTAGGCTGGCGTAGGGCTCATCTCTCTTCCTAGGGTTTTAGCTGTTTGAGCCTTCTCCTTTCTGTCACAAGGCAGGACTGAACAGACCAAGTTCTCTCCTCTTCCATGTCTCTCTTCCTGTGTGTCTTCTTCAGTGAGTGTTGTTTATAACACCAAGGGGGCAGAAATCAACTCTGATTCATGCCCTACTGACATGGTCAAATCAAAACCCTAATCATAACAGGTAATTTAATCAAACACATCTCAGGTGAATCTAATACAATCAAAGAGGATCACAGCCAGAGGGACCAGTTTACAAACATAATTCTTTGTTTTTGGAATTCATAAATAATATCAAAGTGCTACACTTACCATCTGGTATACAAATATATGTAACTGTTAAGATTGTTTATCTCACTGACTACTGTTATTTAAATATTAGGTGAAAAACAATTGTGTGAAAAAGTGTTGTAATCATTTATTTTACAAAACTAGCTTGAGACATTTACTCACTTAACATTCAAATGTATTTGTTCCTCCAGATCCAGGTGAAATACTTCTTCCTCTGTGAAGCTTTTCCTCATTTCCACTTTCTCATTTTAAACGCTATTTCCCCAAGGGGAACTGTTTGTCACATATCCCCAACCTCTACCCATCTAAATCAGTTTTCCTTCAGTGGTGTGCTAGAAAAATCTTTAAAAATGACCTTTCCAGGAAAAAGCCCTAATTTGTAGCATTTACCAAATTTCATTGTAAAAAATACTCTCATCATGATCAATTTCAAGCTACCAACATGACATCACCAAACACAGAGTTGGGAAGAGATACTCACAATCAGCTTCAAGAGCTGGCCCCCGTGCATGCTTTGACATACACGCTTTCATGGCATCTTGCTCTTTTCCTTAATAATTCTACATCAAATTGCTATGTTATTTTTATTTCCTTAGTTGTTATTTAATAGCTGTCTTCTCTAAATGAACCACTCCACACGATGTGGGTCGTATCTTTTTAATTCCTTATTATTTCCCTGGGATCTTGTACAGTACCTGGAATTGATTATTTTAGATTTAAACAATCTTTCCTAAATGTTATATTGTATCTTCTTTTGGCTCTGTGACCCTTACTCTAACTTTGGCCCAAATTATACTATTCTAATTACTTAATAATACATAATATTTTCCAAAAGTTTGGTAGAGGAAAGGAGTAGTAGATATTTGCCTTTGTTTTGGCCACCCAGTTTCTGTACCTCCTTCCCATGTTCAGGGAATCCCCAGCTCATGAGGCAGAGTCTGCCTTCCATGCTAGTGGAGGAAAATGCTAGCTATTTGCTTTACCAGCCTCCCTGCCAATCAGATGTGTCTGATTTGAGTTAGAAGTAGCCTTTCCATTTTTTTCTTTCTTGCAATGCCAGTTCCTGGGGATAGGAATTCATCAGGCTTTGGCCCCTGGCTCCATACACTGAGTACTGAATGGGCAGGTGTTATATGGAAGGCACTTACTACAGCTGGTGGGGTTCCTTAGAAGGCCTGCTGCAAGAATTTATTTCCTGTAGTCCAAAGGAGGTGATGAGAGTTGTTTCCACGCAAGCTGCCACTGGCAGTGCTGGAACCTTTTTGAACATCAGAGCTGTCCCATTAAAGGTTCTATGTGGCAGAACAAGAGGAGGGCATTTTCCTGAACCACACATTACTTAGTAAAGAGCCTGGATTCTTTATAGGCCATCAGTCCTGTACATCCACAAACACACTGCCTTGTTTCTATCACCTTTTCTGATGAGCTGAAAATGATCTCTTTACGAATCTTTTTTTAAAAAATAGAGCAGATATACAGATGTCCCTGCAAGTGAAGTTATCTATCTCTATTAGATAATTGGAGGTGCTGATTAAATTCAACAAATATTTATGAACTTCTCCCATATGCCAGAAACTATGCTGGAACTATGCTAGACACAGTGTTGGTCAGGAACAGACACCATTCTTATCCTCAAATGTCAAAGAAGTGACTACAAGTACAATTATTTTTATGAAAGGGAGAACCTATGGAGTCATATAGCAAAGAGATTTAACCTAGTTTAGGAGTCAGGAAAGGTCTCCTAACCAGGACTCATAAGACCCAAATCTGCCAACAAGTGGCCATGTGCTCCAGTGCATTGTCTATCACCTTTCAGGGCCAAAATTGTATGTCTATTACATGAAGGTTGGTGCTGGTTACTAAAAACTTATAAGACTTTATGACTCTTGGAAGGACAATTATTCCCAGAGTGATATTTGACTGGCATGCTCATATGACAGTATCATTTTTCTTTAAACCATGAGCCCTTGAAGGAGAGACTGGGCCTTGCCAACCTCTGAATTCACTGTACCTAGCAAAGTGTCCCTGGTAAGCAATTGTGTCCACTGAATGTTTGTTGAATGAGGTATTACAATTAAAAGGAACACATTGTTGAAGGGAATCAAGTTCAACATTTAGCTGAGGGGAATTTTTACAGGAAACCCTTTATTTTTCCAAGAGTGAGGCAAATCATATGCCAGGGCTCTTAACCATTATGACACATTATTTATAACTGAAATGAGTGCCTTTTGGAAGGAGAGTTTAAAATAAGAACAAACATTTATATAGCACTATGTACCAAGTATTATTTTAAGACCTTTGCATTTATGAATTTATTTACTCTCACAAAGAAATCTTTTTGGTAAAGGCTATTATTATTATCCCCATTTTACAGTTGGAGAATGGAAGCACAAAGAGGTTAAGTGACATGCCCAAGGTGACACAGCCACAAAGTGGCAGAGACAGGAGATGAGCCCAAGCATCTGGGATGGAGGCTATGCTCCCAACCACTATACACTGTCACTTCTCTCAACAAACAAGGAGAATATCTTGCTTTACTGTGCCTCGTCTCTAATAATATTCCTCACATCCTATTTTGACTTTGCGTCATTACTTTCCTTGAGATTATGTGAAGGGATTATTGATTCCTGTACCTCAAACCTTTCTTTGCTAGTGTCTGTAACCAAGGAGTTTGCTGACTGAATGTATTTCTAGAATTAAACTTTATAGATGAGCTCTGCACCAGCACATGATTCTTTCTTATTTAATTATGAGGTTTTCCATTTTCACACAGTGACCTCTGAAAAAGACACATGCTTGATGTTAAGAAACATATACAATCGCTGCAAAAACTTCCCATGCAGGCCTGAGAAAACCATAAGCATAAGCCAATGTTGGTGAAGACAAAGCAATTCTGTATTGGATGTCGGTTTAGAGTAAATGACCCCCCCCCAACATCCTTGCCAACTCTAGAGGTCTAGGAACAATATGACCACAAAAAGGAAGAAAAGTACCTTTGGTTTTGATCTCTATGGACTTGAGTTTTCCTCAGGTCACCATTTGCAACTGTTTTGCTTTGCTGTGGGTCATCAGAAGCTGCAACTTTCAAAAACCAGAGTAGCTTTCCATAATTCACCTGAAAATTAAATGCAAAACGGAACATCCTCATTTAACTAACATATAATGGAAGGAACCTTGCTCAGGTAAATGTGTTTGGAAATTTTTTTTTTAAGGTGATACCAAAGAACGAACCCAGGACCTCATATATGGGAAGCAAGCAATCAACAACTGAGCTATATCCACTCCCCAATGAGAGTCGTTTTGTTTCATTTGTTTGTTTGTTTGCTTTTAGGAGGTACTGGGGAGCAAATCTGGGACCTTGTACATGGGAAGCAGGCACTCAACCACTTGAGCCACATGTGCTCCCCTATTTGGAAAATTTTTATCATTAAGTGTTTTAAACCTACTTGAAAATATAGCATGGTAATTATTAGTGCTCTTGACTAAATACTCCAATTATTCTCCTTTCTGGATTAAAGGTAGGACTGTACTTCCCTGTTGTTTTGTGCTTAGGGCTATGTGACCAGTTTTGGCCAATGAGTTGTGGGCAGAAGGGCTGTGTGCT
Source organism: Cabassous unicinctus (assembly GCA_029593785.1). NCBI lineage: Eukaryota > Metazoa > Chordata > Mammalia > Cingulata > Chlamyphoridae > Cabassous > Cabassous unicinctus. Next base: position 2,849 of record JAQZBX010000410.1, on the reverse strand, counting down.
GCTACTGGGTTGAAGATTAATCTGCTGAGACCCCCCAGAGTTCCCTTTTTCCCCCTCTGCTTTCATGACCCAAAATGCTCCAGAGTGGCTGCTTCATTAGCCTGGGTCCTTGAGCTAAGATAATGACTGCTGAGAAGGGTCCATGGCTGACTTATTATGGAAATGTAATGTATATGAATAATAAACGTTTGTTGCTTTACGTCATTGAGACTTTGGGGTTGTTTGTTCTGTGGCATAACAACCAGTCTGTCTGCCTGACTGCCTATATCTTTCTTTCTTTCTTTTCTTTCTTCTTTCTTTCTTTCTTTCTTTCTTTCTTTCTTTCTATCAATCATCTATATATCTATCAAATATATATTTATTATATACACATATAAAATATATTATATATTTAGATATATTTAGATTATTTGGGGACAAGACTTTATTAGCCTAAGTGGAAAATCATAAGACCTTTGTTCTACATTGGAAAAGACTAAAGGAATGCCATCCATTTACACTATTGGGCTTGATGACATTCTAGAGACTCTGGTGGGCAACTATTCCTCAGGTAGTGGAGATAGATGGCAGTAGAGGAGGGACAGAGCTAGAAAGGGTTCCTGATATAAATTAGGATTCAGGGCAGGCAATTTGATTGAACTGAAGGATTCATACAGGTTGTACTAATAAGTTGAAAGTTGCCACTGTCTTGCTAAATATTTCTCATAAATATAAAAATAATTCTATTATAACAGCAGAGACTTGAACAAGGGAGAGAACTAATATTTATTTGAGCACCTATTAATTGCTAGGCACAGATAATTTGCATTATATTACTAAATTGTGAGAATAATCTTATGAGATTGGTTTTTTCACATATGGATAAAAATGGACTTTTATCTTAGGGACCACTAGGTAGAGGTTATTTGCAAGAAAGAAACCAACTTCTTAATTCTGTTACCCTGGTGGGTATATGCAAGATAAAAGGATTCAACATATAAAACAGCAAGATGGCCATACCATTTCAGGAGTGCCTCTCCTAGAAAATCTCTGGCAAAGGATCTTGATTGTTGGTAATTGCAGAGGAACTTCATGCCTCAAGAAGAGACGGACCAATTGAGATTGGAGAAGAAATCCTGAAGAGACAGGGTCCAGGATCTTCAGATCTTTCTGAAGTTTTTCTAATAAGCTGGAGCTCAAAGTTTGTGATTTGAGTTCTCTTCTGACAAGGGCCAGAAGAAAATTATCTTCTCTTGTTCCACTTGGCCTCGGAGCAATACCCTGACATAATGAATAGAAAAAAAAAAATCAAAATGACTCTAAAACAAGATGCCAGAAGGCCAATGTAAGGAAGCAGAGGCACAGTGGGCCTGGTATCAGACCATCCACTTCCAGGCCTGGCCTAAAACAGGACAAGCTGATAACACCTGAACTAAGTATTCATTAGTTCACAATGGCTCTGACTTTCCTTTTCTTAAGAAGAAGAAAAGAAGAAAACCATTTCAGGATATCTACTCTGTTAAAAGGCTTTTTACTGTACATCATCTCTCTTTTTAAAAATAACTTACAATTTTATGAGGATTTGGAAAAATAAATCTCTAGGGATTTAAGGTTGGGGTGGGGATGGATCAAGGATGATACCCAGATATTAACGGAGGTAATGGGGAGTATGGTGGTCCTTCCCTAGCATAGAAATCCCTGAAAAGGAGAAAGATAGGAGGAGTTTCAAGTTGAGACACGTGGAGTGTGCCTGAGGGCTCCCCAGGGGAAGCTTCTTGGAAAGCTGGATGGAGATATGGATCTAGAGCTCAGGAGAGAAATCTGGTGTTCATCAGTCTATCCGCAGACTGTCATATTACTACTCCATGTAAAAATATACAGTCAACAAATAATATACCTCCATCCACAATAGAAAATAACTCAACAATTCAGTATACATACCTTATGTATATCAGAGCCACCCCTCACCATCTGTGTCAAGGACCAGTCTCTAAGGTTTCTCCTGGGAAGGCCATGGATGTAGGATAGGGATTGGTCTCCAGTAGGTACAGAGATACAATGAGCCTTTGCCTGATGGGGAATCTTAAAGAAACAAAGACAAATATGTGCATGGAGCAGAAAAGGAAGGAGAGAGGAGGTGGAAAGAAGAGAGAATATGAGTGAGTCAACTATTATTATAAAATGCATTCCCATTTCCAAATGAACTTCAGCTTACTTTCATCCCAAAGACACTTGTTCCACAAAACATTAACAATTAGATACTGCTTATTATTTTTGCAAGAAAGAAGGTATCTGAGACATGCAGAACAAAATTAGTAGAACATAAGGTGTTTGAAGGCAAATGTAATGCTCTTATTAGTAATAAAGGCATCCTTAGGCTGTAATTAGCAGGTTCAGAAAGGTCAGCAAAGGCAATTGTGAGCCTTGTCAAGACTGGAATAGAAGAGATTAAAAAGCCCAGAATATTATATTCCAAGAGCAATGTTATTAAAGGTTATAATGGAATGAATGATGAAACAAGGATCAATAAAATCGCATTCCCCTTGCCCTTGAGCATGGTTATTTTTAATATCAGGTAATTGAAAGGAGAGATGAACACTGAGTGTATTCAACTGATGGTCATGTTGCATAACCTATCATTAAGGATAGCAACCTGCAGATGCTTTATAGTCATGAAACATTTTAACAAAAATCCAAGAAGCTCTCTAGAGTGAGCAGAGACTGGGCAGGGTGAAAGAGAGTACAAGAAAAGATTAAAAAATAATGAGTTATTTATGGGGTATGTACTCTGTGCAAGGCACCATATGAGTGCTTTGCTTACATCATTCAATTTAATTCTTTCAACAACCTGATGAGGTAGGCAGTATTAG